>JBBMOI010000008.1:1537500-1612500 GCA_038088405.1 Porites divaricata
ATCAATTAGCTAAGCTAAAAAATATGCAATCCGCACTGACCGACACACGTGTTGTTCTGCCAAAGGAAACCAGCCCTACAACCGCATCGATATGATCCTTTGGTATTCTGACAAATAGTAGTGTTGCCGCATGGGTTAGGTCTCCGTCTACACTCGTTTACATCTGAAATCGAAACAATAAAACGTACGTTCTTTTATGTTATCTAGATGAGAATGGCTGCATGCCTCTTGTTTCTCATGCTGATCGAAAGTAATGACTGAAAAAAAAATTTTTTCAACACGGCTCTCTGCATTTGCTATTACGCTGATTTAGCAACAGAAAGGGAAATTCAGTCAACGACGGCGAGCGAAAATCAAAAAAACTGGCTTAATTAACCATGGCAGGACGGCAAATTGGGCACTGGAAGTCGCGTTTAGTCCTTTCCACGCGCTTTCCTGTTGTCAACTGACGTTCTCGTTCTGTTGCTAAATCAGCCTATCCTTAGACGATAATTCCGGTACGAGATGCGCGCAGCGAGGGATGTTTAGACAGTGTGAACGGACATACCAGCACAAACCCTTCTGCCACCACCTTTGTACCCGTCTGAACATATACAGGCGTATGAGCCATACGTGTTGACACAGAAGGCAAGGGGGTTGCACTCGAAACTGCCGTCTGAACACTCATCTATGTCTGTAAACAAACAAATAAGTAAACAAAAATTCCTCAAGATTCCTCGAAAAAAGAGAATATCATTTACTTTGCTGGGAATCTGGGATACAACTGGTTAAAGCCTTTTTTTTAGTTTTGCTATTTTAAAGTTCCAGTTCAGTGTAATCTATAAAGTTGATAACTATATTTGTAATATTTTAAACATTTGTTGTATAGCGCGATTGGGCTATTATTATTTATTATTATGAATGAATGATAAATAATACTAGAATATTGAATCTATCTTTTTGACTTCTCGTGATTTAGTCAGAAAAGAAACTTTTACGTTGAAATATTTGCCTATTTAAAGAAATATAAGATAACCTTCTCCCAGTTGGCTTGTTAGCTCAGTTCCTAGGCGTTACGTTGCGTTAACGTAACGTAGTTAACGTGTACGTTGCGTTGCATTGCGTTCCTAGACGTTACGTTGTGTTAACGCGATGTACAAGCCTAAATTTCAAGTCTGGCTTCTTTTCGCAACTGCAAACGTCGCGTCTATACTTGTAACTGCGATATCAGTTCTTTCATTTATATTAACATCCAACAGTTCCTACATATGAATTGATTTTCATATATTCAATATTTCTGACGGTAACAACTCATTGGCAATGGTTACTACACCTTTGCAGTTTCTAACTTTTGGGTCGTAAAGCAGTCCAGTAAAACCACAGTCACATTTAAATGAGCCAGGAAAGTTGATGCAGGCAACTTTGAAACAGCTGCCAGAAATCTTGCATTCATCAATATCTAGGAGAGAAAACACGCAACCAAATAGCCAGTTACATAAGCCTAGATCTTGACAAACTGTTTCACCATTTTAAGAGCCCCTAAGCCTTCATAGCAGGCGATTTTTAACGAAAACTCAGAGGTACATTGATCGTGTCCTCAACTCTCTGGTAGTTTCAAAGACCAAGATGGCGGGATAGCATTATTCCCCCCCCGCCCCCCCCCCAAAAAAAAAAATTTATCAAACGCCTACTTTGCACCCTGCCCTTGAAATCAGTTTTTGACTCGCCCTCTCTGGTAGTTTCAACGATCAAGATGGCGGGATAGCATTATCCCCCCCCCCCCCCCCCAAAAAAAAAATCATCAAACGCCTACTTTGCACCCTGCCCTTGAAATCAGTTTTTGACTCGCCCTCTCTGGTAGTTTCAACGATCAAGATGGCGGGATAGCAAAACGACGCCTGATTTGCAGGCTACTTTGTTGTAAGATGTTACTTGGACAGTTGAAACTATAATTATAGCTATTTAAAAATTTTCCACAATTGAAATTATCAAAGTATTTGGTTTTTTTTTCTCGATCGCGAAGTCCATGAGATTATCACTGCTTTTTAACGCGCTTCATCCTCGTATCCAAAGTTCCCCTTGTCCTTTATCAACATGAAACGATACTTACCAGATCACCACTTTCATAATGCCCACTATAGACCTTGTTTCCCCACTCCTCCTCCCCCCAAAAAAGTCATTGTCTGCCTATTTATTAGAGAGCTTTAGATTCTGAGATGTAAACGACTACATGTACAAGATTTTCTTAATACTGAGTATTGCGCACACGTGAACCAGCGTCATTTTGGCGGGAAAATGTGATAGCCTTCGTCATTCTATTACAAGTTTAGCGAAAATGTCGCAGTGGCGGGAACAAGTTAACAAATGTAACTTACATTTGAGAAGTTTTTATCATTTTGCTATCGCGAGAGGGCTTATTTTTTGAGAACACGCGCAAAAACTTTAAGTCAAATCTCGTTCTCATAGTCGTTTTCGTCCTCAAATCTAAAGCTCTCTGTTAAAATGAAATAAGAAGGAAACGACTTACCAACATTTCTTTTCTCTCACTCTAAACAAGAATCAGAAATCAAAAGTCAAAAAAAGTTAAGCTTGATTTATTAGTTTCTTACCTGCACACGATGAGTTGTGTGAATCAGTTCCTTTATATCCTGGTCTACAAAGGCAGCGAAAAGATCCTACCGCATTCTCACAATCTGCCTGTTCTGGACAAGGTGAGATGCTACTTGAACACTCATCTCGATCTGTTAGACATAAACGTTTGTGGTCAACAGTGACAAGTGATGCGGCATTATTATTGCAACGAAGACAATTTAAAACTAAGGCGCACACGAGCCAAAGGCCCAAACGGTCAGAGCTTATTCCGGTTTCCTTAACATGAAGCATGCCTAGAAGTATTGCTACTCCACCCTGGAAGGGATGCTAGACCATCGCAGGGTAACCCCCCCCCCCCAGCAGTATGTCGCCGGTGCCCATTTACACATCTGGGTAAAGAGTGAAAAAGTGGAGTAAAATTCCTTGCCAAAGGAAACAACGCGAAGGGCGAGGCTTGAGCCCCGGACCTCCAGATCCGCAGTTTGCGGGGTTGGAAATGCAGATAAACACCCTTGTTACCAAATAAAATTTATTTTACGAGGAGTAAAAAATTCAGATGAAGAGATTGATTAATTAATCTCTTCCTCGTATTTTTCACTCTTACTGGGCGGAGGACAAATCAGAGTTTGAAATTCTAAAGTTGTTGTATACAATTAACTCCTGGTTCCAAACCCCGCCTTTCGTGTCCTGCTCATGCAGTAAACCAAACTAGTCATTGAAACAAATCCATCATCGTCTTCAGTTGAACGGCAAGTTTTACACGTCTGCCTCCTTCCGTGGGCGAGTATATTATTTTCAAGCGCAAAAAAGGCCCCAAACATGAAGGGCGTGTATGAGGTACCTTGGCAGTTTTTACCATCTCCAACAAATCCATGTTTGCAAACACAGCGTCCAGTGTTGCCTTGGCTACTGATACACCTCGCATTAACATTACAGTCGGCACAATCTGAAACATCTGATGGGCGCCCGGCTGATACAGCCCTTGGGTCTGATAAAATAACAGCAAAACAGTCAAACATCAAAGCTGCTAAGCATAGTTTGCAAGACTAGCCTGAATTTCATACGATTGCTTCGAGTCGTTTTCTCCTCTCAGCAACTGAGGAAATAATAACGACTCGAAGTAATCGGATGAAGCTCAGACTGTTGCAAGACTGCATACTATTCTTTGAGGGTGTCAATGGGGTTAACCGACAGTCAAACGGCCTAAAATTCAACCGTCAAAAATGCAGAGTAATATTAACCGTCAAAACGTTTCAAGGTATTTCAAATCTCACTATTTCAGACGATCTTCACGAGCTTTTGGCTCCTGAGGAATTCCTTAAAAAACCACAGGCCATGTGGTTTTTCAAGTGAATAGATTCCTATAAGAAGATGTCCTCCTTATAGACAGTCGACTAAAAGGAGTAAAGAAAGACTAGTTACCCTTTTAGTAAGCTGTCCATCTTGCAGAGATGTCCGTTAATAAGAGAGCTACAGCTGATTGTAAATTCGGGTAACAACAGGTTTTCTTTCAAATACATTATAAACCCTTATTATGTGTTGTACTTACCGTCCACAGCACAGCCATAAATTCCCACTCTCATACAAATCTTGTTATGCCAGCTTTGTGGATGAAAGCGCAAATATCGCGTCACCAGTGAAGTCGAGAAGAAATGAAAAACAGTGGAGTTCCTGTCCACATTCCCCGTAATCACCTGAAATTGATGCTAATGTATCAGTTAACCATCGATTAATGCACCAATCGCTCAGTTTTCGGTCAGTCTCCCCCAACATGCGGTTTAGAGGATGAAATTCGGCTGAAGTGACAAAACGCATATATTATAAGTTGTGAGGGTGGCGGATTTTTTGTAGCCTGCGAACGCAAACGTATTCCCGGTCGTCCCTTCTCTCCAGGTGACAAGCGACGACCGGATTTACGTTTGCGTTCGCAGGCTACAAAACTCGCGCCTGGAGGTAAATCTTGCTCGCATTGGCGGCAATCTTTGCAAGCAAAGATAATTTCTCAACGCCCTATGTAATGTCTTCTCTAAAACAGGGTGCTATGAAATGAATAAAAGAATGAATAAATGAAGAGTCGTACTGGATGAGAGAACAACAGACGTGCCCTCTTACAATACATTTTAACATGTGGACAGTAAGCTCGGACGTCAGCAGACATGCTCATCTCTGCAAAATCACCTCTCTCCGCTTAGACTTAGGTAGAGGCGCTCTTTTGAGGCACCAAATCTTTCTTTTATAAGCTTGTGCATGATGTCGTGTTAGCATTAGTGATGGGGAAGTAACCCCAGACGAGCAAGTTCGCTGGGGAAGACACGAAGGTGTTAATAGTGTTAGCAGAACTGGTGGGTGGAGTCGACTCCAACTAAAGTTAGTCAAACCGACAACTGTGAATAATTAACACATGATTATATGCAATGCGCGAAGTCTAATAAATAAAAATAAGTTACAAATAGGGCAGAAGCAAGACTAACTTTCATGGCCTTCTTGAAGCTCATTTTTGTGGCTTCGTGGCTTGTTGTTGTGCCCTTGTTACTCTTTTTTCGTGGCTTCGATTTAAATTGTAACTTTATTATTTAAAGTAAAGCAATTGACCTTTCCTCCGGCATACTGAATCCACACACGACCATCTAGGCTATAATGCACGGAAAAGTACTTAACCCAACTGTCAGAAGATTTTTGACCCTGAGTTGCCACACCAGTAACAATGGACTCACTAAAAAGATCAGCCTGAAACCAACCAGAAAAAAATACTGAATGAATATTTTATTCAGTAAGGGAGCACAGAAAATTAATGTGAGTTTGATGATGCCCTCAAAAGCTAAAGCTTTCTGTATTCATATATTCACAGGGCTTAAAGTTTACATTTTCATCATCAAGCATAGACACGTATCGACATTCCAGTGTTAGCAGTATGCAGGATGTTTGCCACATGAGCGTAAAATCTTGGACAAAAAAGTGTTAAGAATTCTGCATTCTTACTCACAGGAGATCCACCCTGCGAATTTGGCGCCAGAATGACCCCTCTACCCCCCCCGGTCAATGTTGTTTAGTCGGGAGCAAAACTTTCCGGCCACACTTTAACAATGTTTTTTTTTGGGGGGGGGGGGGAAGGGGAGGGGGAGTATCTTGAATCAACCGGGCTTTGGAGGGAAGTATTCCAAAATCAAACACACAAGGTGCATTTTTCTTAACATTTTTGTCCAATATTGTAGTTTAATAGCCTTAGCTCCCATGAGCCTCTTGTGGCTCAGTGGTAGAGCATCTGGACTGGTAACCAGACTGTCATAGGTTCAACTCCCACTGTGAGAACTATTTTTTTCGGAGCCACCTGTGTCACTGACTGGAAAGACAACATTCTCGATTGTTGACTTACAGTCGAACCTCCACTGACGGCCACCTCTCCACAAGGGTCATTTTTTGGCGGGAACTGGAACGTTAGTTGACGAAGGCGCGCGCAAATCAAACAAATGGCTTGACCAATGGCTGAGCGGCAAACTGGGCATCGGAAGGCGAGTTAGTCTTTTTCGCGCGCTTTTCCGTCGTCAAGTGACGTTCCCGTTCTGTTGCTAAATCAGCCTCTTGTTTGTCTACAACGGCCAACTCTCTACAATCGCCACGTTGTTCTGTCCCCAACGTGGCCGTTGTAGAGAGGTTAAACTTTACGTATGTTATAATCTATAATGTCATCAAGTAAGTCTATAAGCGGAGTTAGTGTTATTTCAGACCTGGAAATATTGGCTAACATTCTGTTCCTGAGCACACCATGCACCAGATCCAAGCCCCGAATGTAGGTAGCCATATCCTGGTAAACTAAAACTTGCACTGGATGAGGCACTGAAAATCGATCTCAGGTGATCAGAACATTCTTAAAAAGAAAAAGATAAAATTTCTTAACAGGCCGTCTGCACGAAGACGTCTTTTTTACTAAAGCCCCATTCACGCCAAAGCTTAAACATGTTTAAAGACTGTTTAGTTCAACATCGTTTAAAATTTTTCCATCATAAAAGCTGCATATTGACTTAAATGGATTGACTTGATTGTCAACTGTGCAAATTGGGGCATAATTTAGACCAGAATTCGTTTCCTTTTTTCCTTCCAAATTTAAATTTGGCATCCCATAGTTGTGAATAAATATATATTTTTTGGATAATTTGCACAAGAAAGAAAAACAAACCCTGAAGGATTGTGGGACCCCGTTTACTCTGGTCCGAACAAATATTTGAACGGACAAAAACTTGCACAGATCCGCCTTTCGTTCACACGGTACCCGCCGAACCGTGCAAGATTTTGAACGGCAAACAGTACGTACTGCAATATGTAACAGAATTTGCACACGGATCCGTGAACGGCTTGCCCAGGTAAAAGAATTCGTCCATTCACAAATTTGTCTGGACCCATGTCAGTAATGACGTAATCGTGCTGTTTAAACTGTTTAAAATGATGCTTGATTGAAAGCGCGTTTTAAAGCGGACTACAAACCACTTATACATGTATACTACGAATGCTGCTTGCCAGGCGAAATGTTATTCTATATGAATGGTCAAAAACACATTTAACAAAGATTTAACACGTGGACAACACGTGGTTATTGTTACCTTCTTTATATCCATATAGTTCTACTCTCAGTGACACTTTTCCGGACCAGCCAAGAGTTTGTATTCGTAAATAACGACATCGGGTTGGATCAATAACTTCATACATTGTAGATCCCTCTTCAACATTTCCAAAAAATTCCTTTTTCGGACAACAGAAGCAAAGAGGGTTAATAGACAATACATATGAATTAAATTTGCACCAAAACTCCTGATAAACAAGAGGAACGACTACTACTGATGAAGAACAGTTCGGTTTACAGATTCAGTCACAATGGCTGCAAAATACCCTGTACACAAAGGTTTTTCTTGACTTTTTTTTTCGCGAAGCGGCTAGTTCTCTCTCACGCGGAGAAAAATATGAAGAAAAACTTTAAGACCAAGGCACCGTAAAAACACCAAAAATGAATCAAAATGTAAATCACGGGATTAATTGATTAATGAGTTAATAAGGATTCTGCGGACGAGAGGAAAGAAAAAAAAGATCGTATTAACCTTTGGATATGTAGTAAAAGCCTCATCAAGACTTATTGTGTGCCTTAGTTTGTAAGTTAAGGTGCGGTATGGTTGGTCAGGATGTCCTTGAGTCGCAATTCCTGTCAAGACTGACACCCATCCTGAATCAATCTGCAGATACTCTGAACGATCTGATCTTTTTGGGATCCAAGCTCCACCCTGAAGATTGTGATTCAGACGTGCGCATAGAGCAGAGTATGAGCCATTCACTTGTGAAGATGCCGACAGTTGTCTATCACTGATCTTGTAACTCTCCATTCCAAGCGCCAAGTAGTTTGTAAGATCTGACCTATCTATTTAGAGGAAAAGCCAAAGCTACTCAAGCGTCTGTAACTTCACTAGCCAGAGAAAACAGCCAACAATTTCGCGAAACCACCCCTGGTTTTCCTCTCAAAATGACTTTTAAGGAAAGAGCGAAGAAATTCCATAATGATGATGTGTCACTACTAAGATTTGGGTGGTGCTTCTGATTGGTTAAAGCAAATTTTTCTCTTGGCACAACCAATCGGAAACATTACTAGAACTGGATAGTGACACGTGATCAGCATGCAGTATCGGGGAAACCAGCGGTGGCGTCGCGAAAGGTAGACTGTTTTCTCAAGCTATAACTTCAAGCTCCGGGGGAGGGGACTCTCGTATGAACAGACGGGGATGCTCGTCGGAAATTTTGGATTTAACCCCTAAAGGAGACCATCTGGGCGTGGCTCAAGCTTTTTGTGACCCCTAAAGGAGACCAATCTGGGTGTGGCTTAAGCAAATTTTGACCCCTAAAAGAGACCGCAGCGGTAATACGGTAAACAAAACAAGTTAAAATTTGACTTCTGTTTCTCTTCGCGTAATTCTGTGTTTCTTCGCGGAACCCTAAACGAGACCTTGGTGGCATAAAATATTGGCGCTTTGCCCGGAACACCCTAAGCGAGACCAAAATCCAAAATTTACACCCCTACGCGAGACGACGAGCATCCCTGTGTGTTTCAAATGGGAGTCCCCCCCGGGCTTCAAGCGTATAAAACTCAGCGAAAAATCAAACTAATTGTTATATCGTATTCTTCCCCACTGATTTCAATTAATTTCGGCGCCACTTTGGTACTTTTCTGGTACAAGTACAGACTAGGCTCTTCTTACAGGGTGATAAAAACGGTCATTTGCTTTGAGTACATGGTCTTGGTTTAGTTATTTCTTCTGACAAAAACAAGAATCCTTACTTCTGTAGTAGCATCCATAAATCTCCACTCTCATGCAGACTTGCGCAGGAGACCTTGATGATTGCGGATTAAAGCGAATAAGCCTTGTCACCAAAGGGGGATCCAACCAGAAATATACGACAGAATTACCATGGTATTTAGCCTCCAGAAGCTGTAACATGAGTAAGGGATTAAATGTCAATGTAACCTAAGCTTCCAAAAGCTGTAATATAGTAATGGATCAATTGTCAATATAATGTTATCATGTACACTTTTGATGAAAAAGGCATAAATGTCATCTGGCCTTAATTGTTCAAACTAAGGTAGATAACACAGCGTGGGAAGATGGGGGGGGGGGGGGGGGGGTAGGGTCTTTCAGCGTGGCCGAGCGGTTAGATCGCTTGACTTGCGATTCGGAGGCCCCGAGTTCAAGCCCCGCCCTGACTGCTAACTGGATTTGTTCTTGGTAGTCTTCAGTTCAAATCGACGACCACACCGGTAAATAGTCAACTGGTTTTCCTCCGGTTTGTTGGGATTCTTAATCCCATTATGTTTCATTTAAATTATTTGATTCAGGAATTTGCTTGGCCCCACTAGCAGTTAGTGCTACAAAATACTGCCGAGGGTAAATAACAGAATGTTTTTTTAACGCTATCCACTGGATTGATATATTTCCAGTGGAGAACGCAATTGGTTTTCCCAATACTTATCCACGAGATAGTGATTTATCCAGTGGATAGCGCTTTTAACGGACAACCAGGAACAATGAATGGCAAACCCATATCCACTTGGACAAAAACTGGCGGGTGTCGTTGAGCAGCGTAAGGTTTTCAGGGCGCTTTGTCTTAAATAGTTGATAGGGTATACATTTTTATCAGTAAGCGTGGTCAACAGAGCAGTACATCCCGTCAGATTACACAAAACAGGCGTAAGAAAAATATACCAAGGCGATTTGGTGCTGAGGAAGAAAGGTTAATCCACTATTGGTGCATGCAGAGTAGATTGAAAAACTGTTCGTAAAATTTACACGTACCGTGTGATAACGGAACCACTCATCCCCAATGAAGCTGTAAAATAAGTAAAATGAAGTGACTGCTTCAGGCTGCTCATCTGCTGTTCGTTTTCCCTGAGTACCCAGCCCGCGTATGAAATGTGGACCCAGCAAATCAATCTGTAAGTAGTGATAAGGTTCTTTGCCCGGAGCCTTTATGACTGATGACGTTAAAGCACACCATCCCAGCCCCTGAAGACGGGAGTGGTCTTTTTCGTATCCTTGGGCTTCACTTGATACTTCAAGTTGGTTGTTCTTTATACCGCCGGTCTGCATTCCAAGCGGGGAAGTGCACTCCGCTAAGTGTCAAGAAATAAAAATAAAAACTGTTTGTTGGTGCGAGACAGAAACAATATCCACTTAGCAACGATTTAGAAGACGATTAAAAGAACTGCGCATGTCATACATATGTAACCTCACAAGAGCAAAGTTTTAGTATTTTTTAATAACAAACGGCTGGACGTGTATCAGTTCAAGGCCATGCAACCTAACTTTGATCAATAATATGACATAAGAGTCTTTAAAATCAATGCCAGACGAGCTTGCTGCATATATATTCCCTCGACAGGTTTCAGTGGATAGAGCGATTTTCGTATGACCTTGAAAAAAGGTTTCGGTAAGTGTTCGTTCTTTGTTTCATCAGCCAATGGATGAAAAGATCAAAACATGGCCTCTTTGTTTTCCCGCCAAAGAAACCCTAATATGGAGAAGGCATTGTTCGATTGGCCAATCGTGTTGTAGTATGACGTCAAAGCGAAGTATCGGTTGATTTCTAGAAAGTTCTCGGGCATGAAGTTTTTTCACCTGAGCGTTCGCTTAACCAATGAAAAGCCAGGCGCGTTTGTCTGTCCGTTCGATAAACCAATCAAATCGCTCTATTTCCGTTCGTTTGTCGTTTCTGTTTTGTTCGCGCGCTTTCTAACGTAACAAGATAATCCCTCCCTTCCTCATCACGTGATCAAAGATACTTGTTTAATTTATTACTGCTTAAGTTCCCCTGTCCAACAATACAACAGCATTGAAAAAAAAATGAGTGGAGGGATTCACCCTTGTTAGCCAAGAAGATGTCAAAGCTATTGGTTCCAAGTAAATTTTTAAACATGCGCAAAGCAATAGCCATGAGAAATTCTCCGCTTATCTACGTTATTCCATCGTCAAATAGAACTCACTAGACCGTTGATTTACAGTCCCATACTTTTCTCCAAGATCGTCGACAGGCGGCTAACATGATCTCAAATGTAGCAACTCTCGTTGAGCCTTGGCTTCTGCTCTAACCTTGGGTGGAGTATCAAATCTAAATAGGGAACGGGTACGGTTTTGGAGGAGGCTTCGCTCCCCTAACCGCTAAAAACAACGACACCTCCTCCACTCGGTAAATTTGAAACGTAACGCTAAGCGCAAATTCTCGATGATCTTACGAAAACATATGGCAATGTAAACATTCAACAACACACAATCAAAGAATACTAGACTGCATGGCAGGTGCGTAAAAATGGGAGGGGATCAGTGAAGCCCGAAAGGGAAAGGGGAGAAATCATTTACCTTCACATCCATACAGCTCAACTCTCATGCATGGATTTTCAACCCACGCTTGAGGGTTTAAACGTATGTAGCGAGCAATGATGGCCCATTCATCGAATAGCCAGTTGGTAAATGGAGCACTTGGATCATCTTGCTCAATGCCATAAAACAACTAAAGAGATATGAGAATATTTCATTAAACTATCATAGATATGTTTCTTTCTAGAAGAAAGAAAAGATACTTTTCAGCTTATTCAATGAAGCGAATTAACCGGCTTATAAAAGGAGACAAAAATTAATATAATATTTCAGTTTATTACATTATTGGTTCAAAAATTGCTAGCATAAAAGAGTGATGACGCCTTGTGGAAACAAAACACAAGTAATAGTGAAACAGTGATATTATGGTGGCGGTGGCGGGATCTAAGAAACATAAACAAAAAATGTTTCTGAACACAGTGCTGGCTGCGAGTTGTTGTAGCTAATTTTGATGCTAGGGAAGATTACGGTTGTCATGGGTTGTGGTGACGCTGTCTGCTATTTCGTTAGACAAACAAACAGTCCTTGCTGGCATAATTACGTATGACTTACAAAACGGAAGATCGAGTTATAACGCGCATTTCATTCAGGACCCGTTTGTTCAAATGCAGGATAGTGCTATCCATCGGAAAAATCGCAGAAGAAGTTGCCAATAAATTCTGTAAATATTTTACAAACATCGGTCCAAATTTGGCCGATGACAATAGCTCCTGCCTCCAAGTCGTTCAAGGATTTTATAAACAGTGTGCCCTCAGACACGCTGACGTTGGGTGCCCCTGAAGAGCGTTCTGTTTCATGTTAATCTTCTCTAAGCATTCAGGGGGTGGGGACGGCAAAAGAGCAGAATGGAGGAAGCTGTTCACGTGGTTATATTACGTTCATTGCGCGCCACTATCTGAACAGGAACAGGCCATATATCATTTTGCCGCCTTTGTCTCGTGCTTCAAAAACAAGAATACTTAACTCCAACAGGAGTGGCCCCCTAAACTCTACTCCCTCCACGAGCTTGTTAAAAAACATAAATGGAAAAACTGCGGAAATGAAATTAGACGAAGAACTTATCCTTACTGTTATTAGCGCAATGTATTTAATAAAGAAATAATGCCAGCAAACGTTTTTTAGAAAATTAGAAGGAATACAACGCGTGACATGAATATTTGCGAGAGTTTCCTCGTCATTTTTAAAATGCCAAGATCTCCTCAGAGGTTTAGCCCACTAGAAGTTTATCCATAACGTCATAGTTGCATCATCAGCTAGTAATTTTGTTTAATTGAAAGGTGTTAAATCAAGGGAGATCATTATAGGCTCGTACAAAAGAGCGAAATCCCGGGGGGGAACTCCCTTATATTCACTTTATCTTATAGGTATGTGCCACCCCGAAGGATATGGTTTTTGTGCCATTTTGGTCTGAAAACAGTAATAGACTTTGCCTCTTTTGGGCTGAATTCGGGAATGGTTTTCGTGCAAATGCGTATTTGTCATTTCAATTCCAAATGAAGAAAATGATTAAGACGGAAGAGTAATATGCGAATTCGAAATGGCTTTTTAAGAAACTCTTTTTTGTTGGCTTTCTAATCTTAGTAATGACCGAGAGCGGTAATGATGATATGATTTCTGCCTACGACAGGTCAGCCTGAAAACGGGTGTTGAAATGATGTTTTTTGGTCTGAAATAGTGTGGGGATTTGGCGAACCGGGCGGCATACCCTCACAATGAATTCTCAGGAATACCCCACGGGAGCGGAATACTCACAAGTTTTTCATGAGTTTCGTTGTTGCGGAAGATGCGAAAGGAGCCAGGATCCACAGCATAATAAACGTGATACATTTTCACAACACTTTTTGGCTCAAGGCCTTGAGTCGTGATCCCATGAATTCTTTTAAGGATGATGAGGTCTATTTGAAGGTACTGTGATTTGGCAAGTACAGGATCTTGAAGGGCGGATATTTTTGGACACCAGGCAGATGCTGTTTCGTTCAGGCGTCCTGAGTGAGCGGGATAATTATCCTCTTCAGATGATGCTGTCATACGACTATCTTGCAAGGGCCCATTTACGTGCAGTATACTGTCTCTCCTTTCTAGCCCAAGAGGCAATGCACATTCTGAAATGCAACAAACAAATGCCACATGTTAGAAAGCAACCAGCGGGAGGACTTAGGAGGGTTCCAAACCTCTCAATTTCCGAACATTACGTTCCCGGCTACGGCCGATATTTCTTGGTTCCTGATCCCTTGGCACCTTTTTTTTTTTTATTGCAAACTCATGTGTTACGCATTGTTGCGTAATTTCCCACTATTTCTAACGCTTCCCACCCATTAGAACTCCCAAATCTCGCCCTGTTCTCTCCGGTCCGCCTCCCATACCCACCAATCCATTATCACTTGGGCTCCCACCCCCTGCCCTCCCCCAATATCTACAGTCAATCAAAATTCTTCAGCTTTTCGCTTTTTTTTTTCTATGCATAAAAACCTCTTCGAAAAGTTGCGACATATGTATATTCTTGTTTGAAACAGCTGCGCTTGACCCGGCTAAACACAAAAGACTATCATGGGAATAAACTTTACAAATTTATGATCTTATTTCTCTGAATATAATCAAAAGAAAAATTTAATTACCAAGACATTGACCATCACTGTCCCTCATATGGCATTTGCAGTTGTATGTACCCACGGTGTTTATACACTCCTCTTTATCTGTGCAGTCATGCAGACCCTCTCTGCATTCGTCGATATCTGAAATACGTCGTTTTTGCTTTAGAAATAGAGCCCCACGTAAACGGACGCAACATTGTCAGCCAGCAACTCCCAACAATGTTGTCCGTTTGCACACCCTGTTGCTTGTTGTTGCGTGTTGTTGGGAGTACTTCCGCAAAGTTTGAAACCGGTCAAACGCTTAGCTACGTGTTAAAGGACGTACGCAACAGCTCCCAAAATTGCTGGGAGTTGTTGCGTCCGTTTGCGCTAGCTTAACAGTGCTACTTGATGGTTAATGATAACCTCAGCTATTCTACTATCCGCCAGGAACAGATCTGTGTTTCTACTCCGTGAAGGTTGATAACATCAAAAAGAAGCAAAGTGTTACGCAAATTTTTCTTTTTGGCTGCAACATCAACTTCATTTGTAATCCTTTTGTGGCATGACATTGGCTTACATGTAGTGGACGTACGTTCGGGCGGACGAACGCTACGTCATAACCAAATTTTCTCGGATGGATAGATTGCAAAATTTTCTTAGCAATGGAGCTCCGCTATAATTCCGAAAACACAATCGACGGACCAACACCTTCAATCCACTTGATCCGCCAATGTTCGCGATTCTAGCTGTCGTTGGGTAGTTTTGTAATTTTGGTTTCTGTACACCTTAGTGATAAATAATTGACCTGCACAATGTCCGTTAATTTGTTATAGTGCTAAATAATTTTCACAAGGCCTTTGCAAAGTATAAAAACAGACTGAAACATTGATAATGAGAAAACTCGGGTTTAATACTTTGGGCTCACTCACGGTGCAATTGTCAGTACAGATCATTTTCCACGAATGGACCTACGCCAGCGTGCCGTTAAAACAAAAATATGGCGCAACCAATATGATATTTATCTACCTGTGCAGTTGAATCCGTTTCCTCTATATCCAGGTTTACAGTAACAAGTAAAAGAGGGAGTTAAATCCGTACAAATAGCGTTTTCGCTGCAGTTGTGGGTGTTGAGAGCACACTCGTCGATACCTAGGAGAGACTCTCTGTTATATTGCTGGTTTGAACCTGACGTCACGGCGGCCATGTTGGTGGTCAAGAACAAAAGCATTTCTCTCCTCTGGGAACTAGATTCTATTTTCATGTAAATTCTTCGAGAAAAAATTCCATTGCATTGACTGTCCCAACATGGCCGCCTTGTCACGTGGTTGCAAACCAAGAATAAAGTGACACAGAAGAACAACTGTAAGCTGTAAATTACTCACTAATGCTAATATCGTATCTCTTTGTTATTCCACAAAATATATTGACATTCCCTTCTACTAACGAAAACACTACGAAACTAAGACCACCATTGAAGTAACTCTGAATAGAATTTAGAGGAAAATACTTATCTCTTTAAAGTCATAATAACAATGAAATAAAAAGAGGCCCCCAAAAGGTTCCAAAGAAAACCGTAAAAAATTTCTCCAAGCACCATTGTTGCACTGGAAGATACTTTTCAGCCAGGCTAGTCGTAAGGATTTAATCATACTTTCAAAATCGATCATTTTTAAACCACCGTTTTCAAATTCATTAATTGTGGAAAGTCTTGTCACTTTATCAGTTCCTTTCCACAAAATTTAAATATCATTTGATTTAACTCTTTAACGATTTCCTTGGGGACCGGCAGAAGCGAGGAAATGTAAACAAATTTTGGTATGATTAAAGACTTGATACTTGTTACTTTTCCATAGATAGAAAGACCTCTTGAAGACCAAATATTTATAAGTTTTCTTACACTGTCCAATCTCTAGATAAAATTTTTTTCGTGCAAAGAAAAGCTTTAAAGGCTAAGAAACTATAGGGTGTGCTTCTTTCTTTGGCTACAACAATCACACAAAGATTGAACGTGCGGAAGTATAGTTTCTCAGGGAAATATCCGAAAATTTAATTCTAGGGTATCTATAGACCCTGACTTGGTTATGCGCTTTTCATTTCAGCATGTCTCTGCTTTATATCTCCTCTCTCCAGCTACGTCAGTGAAAACCTATAATAATGGTGTTTACGTTACTTTGGTATTTAATAACCCGTATGCCGGCGAATTGTATCTTTTCTTTGTTACTCTTCTTTTATTTTGGTTTGCTTGTGTGTGTGGTGTGTGTTTGTGTCTCTCTGTTAATATTGTATGCTTTAGTAAGCAATATAACAAACATCATATGGACCATAAACGAAAAAACCGAGAAACTAATGATTCAATCTGAATGGCATTCTGAAGTAATTCAGCTACCACGTGGCTAACAATGGTAGTAGTTAAAAACAAAAACCTTTCAAGGTTTGAAAATCCCATAAAAAAAAAACGTCCCTTTATGTGACCGAATTGGTCAACTAAAAAATACGCGCTATGTGGGTTCGATTATTATCAACTTTCATTTAAATCAATGGGTCAGTTTCTAAAGAAACTGTGGTGTAATGCTTTGCTTGAGAGTGAAATGCAAGATTTAAACTGAATCCAATTAACAAAAACCAGTTCGCAACCAATAAAGCAAAATAGCAAAAAAAATGTGATATTTACCAATGCAGTTTCTTCCATCTCCCTTGTATCCTGGTTTACAGGTGCAGGTGAAAAACGGAGTTTTATCATGGCAAATGGCATCTTTGTGGCAGTTATGCTGGTTTGTAGCGCATTCATTTATAGCTGAAATTAAAGAAATATCATAGAAGGGCATCATCATTGTTAAGGGGTGTTTACATGAGAAAACTCGCACCGGCGCGAGTTTCATGCCGACATGACTTTTTGATTTCGTATCGCGTTTACATGATGACTGAGTCATTTCACATCTCGTTATTTGAAGGTACAATTCATGTTGATAAAATGCACTTGTGATTCAAAATGGCGAAAATTACGCATGCGCTACCCGTTCCAGTCTACCGGCAGACCAAAATTCTCGCCCCGGCACAAGAACCACGGTGAACTCACGCCGGGGTGACTCACGCAAGCATGAAATTTGTGGTGGTATCATGTAAACAAATATAGAGCTATGAGAGGGAACCGGAGTGAACTCGCTCCGGGGCGAACGTCGCCCCGGTGTCATGTAAACACCCCCTTATAAACTGCGAGCAGTCTCCCTTTTTCTTCAGATTTGGTGAGGGGAGTGTTCGCCCGTAAGGCGCATTTAGTTACATGCGTGGTCCTTTGCGTGTCTCGCGTGTTTGGCACGACAGATAAAGAAAAAATAGAGACTGCTCGTATGGTCTATAGTATATCTACTCCGTATCTTAATTTATTCTAGTCTAAACTACTTTTTCAGCAATGAGCAATAACTTTTCTTGGATATAAAATGAATAAATTATCAAGGCTTATTAACCACCTCTCCGATAAAAGTCCGGCACAGCTTGCCAAAATAATTATGCGTGCTGGCTAGATGTTACCTTTGCAGGGATTAGCATAGTCTGCTATACAGTCGTTTCTAGTGTCGTCACGCAACGCTCCTTCCCAGTAACGGCGTTAGTGGGGAGGAGCGTTGCGATCGTATGAAGCCATAAAGATGATTTTTAAAGCTTTTAGAAAAGCTTTAAAGGCTAAGAAACTATAGGGTTTGCTTCTTTCTTTGGCGACAACAATCAGACAAAGATTGAACGTGCGGAAGTATAGTTTCTCAGGGAAATATCCGATATTTTAATTCTAGGGTAACTATAGACCCTGACTTGGTTATGCAATTTTCACTTCAGCATGTCTCTGCTTTATATCTCCTCTCTCCACCTACGTCAGTGAAAACGTAGAATAATGGTGTTTACGTTAGATTGGTATTTAATAACCCGTATGCCGGCAAATTGTATCTTTTCTTTGTTACTCTTCTTTTATTTTGGTTTGCTTGTGTGTGTGGTGTGTGTTTGTGTCTCTCTGTTAATATTGTATGCTTTAGTAAGCAATATAACAAACATCATATTGGCCATAAACAAAAACAAAAACGAGAAACTAATGATTCAATCTGAATAGCATTCTGAAGTAATTCAGCTACCACGTAGCTAACAATGGTAGTAGTTTAAAAAACAAAAACCTTTCAAGGTTTGAAAATCCCATAAAAAAGAACGTCCCTTTATGTGACCGAATTGGTCAACTAAAAAATACGCGCTATTTGGGTGCGATTATTATCATCTTTCATTTAAATCAATGGGTCACTTTCTAAAGAAACTGCGGTGTAATGCTTTGCTTGAGACTGAAATGCAAAGATTTAAACTGAATTCAATTAATAAAAACCAGCTCGGAACCAATAAAACAAAATAGCAAAACAAATGTAATATTTACCAATGCAGTTTCTTCCATCTCCCTTGTATCCTGGTTTACAGGTGCAAGTGAAAAACGGAGTTTTATCTTGGCAAATGGCATCTCTGTGGCAGTTATGCTGGTTTGTAGCGCATTCATTTATAGCTGAAATTAAAGAAATATCATAGAAGGGCATCATCATTGTTAGGGGGTGTTTACATGAGAAAACTCGCACCGGCGCGAGTTTCATACCGACATGACTTTTTGAATTCGTATCGCGTTTACATGATAACTGGGTCATTTCACATCTCGTTATTTGAAGGTACAATTCATGTTGATAAAATGCACTTGTGATTCAAAATGGCGACAATTAGGCATACGCTACCCGTTCCAGTCTACAGGTAGACCGAAACGGGTGGTCGTTTCGTGTTTACATGAAACCGTTGCGAGATTTCGTACCGGAGTGAAATTCTCGCCCCGGCACAAGAACCACGGTGAACCCGCGCCGCGGTAACTCGCGCCAGCATGAAATTTGTGGTGGTATCATGTAAACAAATATAGAGCCATAAGAGGGAACCGGAGTGAAATCGCTCCGGGCCAAACATCGTCCCGGTGTCATGTAAACATCCCCTTATAAACTGCGAGCAGTCTCTCATTTTCTTCAGATTTAGTGAAGGGAGTGTTCGCCCGTAAGGCGCCTTTAGTTACATGCGTGGTCATTTGCGTGTCTCGCGTGTTTGGCACGACAGATAAAGAAAAAATAGAGACTGCTCGTATAGTCTATAGTATATCTACTCCGTCTCTTAATTTATTCTAGTCTAAACTACTTTTTCAGCAATGAGCAATAACTTTTGTCGGATATAAAATTAATAAATTATTAAGGCTTATTAACCACCTCTCCGATAAACGTCCGGCACATCTTGCCAAAATAATTATGCGTGATGGCAAGATGTTACCTTTGCAGGGATTAGCATAGTCTGCTACACAGCCGTTTCTAGTGTCGTCACGCAACGCTCCTCCCCAGTAACGGCGTTAGTGGGGAGGAGCTTTGCGATCGTATGAAGGCATAAAGATGATTTTTCAAGTTTTTAGAAAAGCTTTATAGGCTAAGAAACTATAGGGTTTTCTTCTTTCTTTGGCTACAACAATCAGACAAAGATTGAACGTGCGGAAGTATAGTTTCTCAGGGAAATATCCGAAATTTTAATTCTAGGGTATCTATAGACCCTGACTTGTTTTTGCGCTTTTTACTTCAGCATGTCTCTGCTTTATATCTCCTCTCTCCAGCTACGTCAGTGAAAACCTATAATAATGGTGTTTACGTTAGATTGGTATTTAATAACCCGTATGCCGGCGAATTGTATCTTTTCTTTGTTACTCTTCTATTATTTTGGTTTGCTTGTGTGTGTGGTGTGTGTTTGTGTCTCTCTGTTAATATTGTATGCTTTAGTAAGCAATATAACAAACATCAGAAGGGCCATAAAGGAAAAAACCGAGAAACTAATGATTCAATCTGAATAGCATTCTGAAGTAATTCAGCTACCACGTAGATAACAATGGTAGTAGTTAAAAACAAAAACCTTTCAAGGTTTAAAAATCCCATAAAAAAGAACGTCCCTTTATGTGGCCGAATTGGTCAACTAAAAAATACGCGCTATAGAGTACTAAAGTGATTACGTCATAAAAATTGAATTTGTGAAATTATGGGATTCGTCAGGATATTCTGAAAGAAACACATCCAAGAGCCCTTCTTGCCAAAAAGTAGCATTGTGGGGCAAATTGTATCTGAGCTATTAGCCCAGTTATGCTCTGATGACTCCATACAAATCCTTCTAAATTTGACTTCGTTCATAACATTAGGAACAGAGTCAAATGTAGAAGGATTTGTATGGAGTCCTCAGAGCATAGCTGGGCTAATATCTCAGAGACAATTTGCCCCACAATGCTACTTTTTGGAAAAAAGGCCTCTTAGATGTGTTTCTTTCAGAATATCCTGACGAATCCCATAATTTCACAAATTCAATTTGTTATGACGTCACACTTTAGTACTCTATGTAAGTTCGATTATTATCATGTTTCATTTAAATCAATGGGACAGTTTAATTCTAAAGAAACTGCGGTGTAATGCTCTGCTTGAGAGTAAAATAAAAAGATTTAAACTGAATCCAATTAACAAAAACCAGTTCGCAACCAATAAAGCAAAATAGCAAAACAAATGTAATATTTACCAATGCAGTTTCTTCCATCTCCCTTGTATCCTGGTTTACAGGTGCAAGTGAAAAACGGAGTTTTATCATGGCAAATAGCATCTCTGTGGCAGTTATGCTGGTTTGTAGCGCATTCATTTATACCTGAAATAAAGAAATATCAAAGAAGGGCATCATATTTGTTAGGCGGTGTTTACATGAGAAAACTCGCACCGGCGCGAGTTTCATACCGACAAGACTTTTTGATTTCCTATCGCGTTTACATGATGACTGGGTCATTTCACATCTCGTTATTTGAAGGTACAATCCATGTTGATAAAATGCACGTGTGATTCAAAATGGCGAAAATTACGCATGCGCTACCCGTTCCAGTCTACCGGCAGACCGAAACGGATGGTCGTTTCGTGTTTACATTAAAGCGTTGCGAGATTTCGTACCGGAGTGAAATTCTCACCCCGGCACAAGAACAACGGTGAACTCACGCCGGGGTGACTCGCGCAAGCATGAAATTTGTGGTGGTATCATGTAAACAAACATAGAGCCATGAGAGGGAACCGGAGTGAACTCGCTCCGGGGCGAACGTCGCCCCGGTGTCATGTAAACACCCCCTTATAAACTGCGAGCAGTCTCCCTTTTTCTTCAGATTTAGTAAAGGGAGTGTTCGCCCGTAAGGCGCCTTTAGTTACATGCGTGGTCATTTGCGTGTCTCGCGTGTTTGGCACGACAGATAAAGAAAAAATAGAGACTGCTCGTATAGTTTATGGTATATCTATTCCGTCTCTTAATTTATTCTAGTCTAAACTACTTTTTCAGCAATGAGCAATAACTTTTGTGGGATATAAAATGAATAAATTATCAAGGCTTATTAACCACCTCTCCGATAAATGTCCGGCACACTTTGCCAAAATAATTATGCGTGCTGGCTAGATGTTACCTTTGCAGGGATTACCATAGTCTGCTACACAGCCGTTTCTAGTGTCGTCACGCAACGCTCCTCCCCAGTAACGGCGGTAGTGGGGAGGAGCGTTGCGATCGTATGAAGGCATAAAGATGATTTTTCAAGTTTTTAGAAAAGCTTTAAAAGCTAAAACACTATAGGGTTTGCTTCTTTCTTTGCCTACAACAATCAGACAAAGATTGAACGTGCGGAAGTATAGTTTCTCAGCGAAATATCCGAAATTTTAATTCTAGGGTATCTATAGACCCTGACTTGGTTAAGCGCTTTTTACTTCAGCATGTCTCTGCTTTATATCTCCTCTCTCCAGCTACGTCAGTGAAAACGTATAATAATGGTGTTTACGTTAGATTGGTATTTAATAACCCGTATGCCGGCGAATTGTATCTTTTCTTTGTTACTCTTCTTTTATTTTGGTTTGCTTGTGTGTGTGGTGTTTGTTTGTGTCTCTCTGTTAATATTGTATGCTTTAGTAAGCAATATAACAAACATAATATGGGCCATAAACAAAAAAACCGAGAAACTAATGATTCAATCTGAATAGCATTCTGAAGTAATTCAGCTACCAAGTAGATAATAATGGTAGTAGTTTAAAAAACCAAAACCTTTCAAGGTTTGAAAATCCCATAAAAAAAACGTCCCTTTATGTGACCGAATTGGTCAACTAAAAAATACGCGCTATGTCGGTTCGATTATTATCATGTTTCATTTAAATCAATGGATCAGTTTGTAAAGAAACTGCGGTGTAATGCTTTGCTTGAGAGTGAAATTCAAAGATTTAAAATGAATTCAATTAGTGAAAACCAGTTCGGAACCAATAAAGCAAAATAGCAAAACAAAAGTAATATTTACCAATGCAGTTTCTTCCATCTCCCTTGTATCCTGGTTTACAGGTGCAAGTGAAAAACGGAGTTTTATCTTGGCAAATGGCATCTCTGTGGCAGTTATGCTGGTTTGTAGCGCATTCATTTATAGCTGAAATTAAAGATATATCATAGAAGGGCATCAAATTTGTTACGGGGTGTTTACATGAGAAAACTCGCACCGGCGCGAGTTTCATTCCGACATTACTTTTTGATTTCCTATCGCGTTTACATGATGACTGAGTCATTTCACATCTCGTTATTTGAAGGTACAATTCATGTTGATAAAATGCACTTGTGATTCAAAATCGCGAAAATTATGCATACGCTACCCGTTCAAGTCAAACGGAAGACCGAAACGGGTGGTCGTTTCGTGTTTACATGAAACTGTTGCGAGATTTCGTACCGGAGTGAAATTATCGCCCCGGCACAAGAACCACGGTGAACTCACGCCTGGGTGACTCGCGCCAGCATGAAATTTGTGGTGGTATCATGTAAACAAATATAGAGCCATAAGAGGGAACCGGATTGAACTCGCTCGGGGCGAAGGTCACCCCGGTGTCAATTAAACACCCGCTTATAAACTGCGAGCAGTCTTCCTTTTTCTTCAGATTCCGTGAGGGGAGTGTTCGCCCGTAAGGCGCCTTTAGTTACATGTGTGGTTATTTGGGTGTCTCGCGTGTTTGGCACGACAGATAAAGAAAAAATAGAGACTGCTCGTATAGTATATAGTATATCTACTCCGTCTCTTAATTTATTCTAGTCTAAACTACTTTTTCAGCAATGAGCAATAACTTTTGTCGGATATAAAATCAATAAATTATCAAGGCTTATTAACCACCTCTCCGATAAACGTCCGGCACACCTTGCCAAAATAATTATGCGTGCTGGCAAGATGTTACCTTTGCAGGGATTACCATAGTCTGCTACACAGCCGTTTCTAGTGTCGTCACGCAACGCTCCTCCCCAGTAACGGCGTTAGTGGGGAGGAGCGTTGCGATCGTATGAAGGCATAAAGATGATTTTTCAAGTTTTTAGAAAAGCTTTAAAAGCTAAAAACTATAGGGTTTGCTTCTTTCTTTGGCTACAACAATCAGACAAAGATTGAACGTGCGGAAGTATAGTTTCTCAGGGAAATATCCGAAATTTTAATTCTAGGGTATCTATAGACCCTGACTTGGTTATGCGCTTTTCACTTCAGCATGTCTCTGCTTTATATCTCCTCTCTCCAGCTACGTCAGTGAAAACGTATAATAATGGTGTTTACGTTAGATTTGGTATTTTATAACCCGTATGCCGGCGAATTGTATTTTTTTCTTTGTTACTCTTCTTTTATTTTGGTTTGCTTGTGTGTGTGGTGTGTGTTTGTGTCTCTCTGTTAATATTGTATGCTTTAGTGCGCAATATAACAAACATCATAAGGGCCATAAACGAAAAAACCGAGAAACTAATGATTCAATCTGAATAGCATTCTGAAGTAATTCAGCTACCACGTAACTAACAATGGTAGTAGTTAACAACAAAAACCTTTCAAGGTTTAAAAATCCTATAAAAGAGAACTTCCCTTTATGTGACCGAATTGGTCAACTAAAAAATACGCGCTATGTCGGTTCGATTATTATCATCTTTCATTTAAATCAATGGGTCAGTTTCTAAAGAAACTGCGGTGTAATGTTTTGCTTGAGAGTGAAATTCAAAGATTTAAACTGAATTCAATTAATGAAAGCCAGTTCGGAACCAATAAAGCAAAATAGCAAAACAAATGTAATATTTACCAATGCAGTTTCCTCCATCTCCCTTGTATCCTGGTTTACAGGTGCAAGTGAAAAACGGAGTTTTATCATGGCAAATGGCATCTCTGTGGCAGTTATGTTGGTTTGTAGCGCATTCATTTATAGCTGAAATTAAAGAAATATCATAGAAGGGCATCATCATTGTCAGGGGGTGTTTACATGAGAAAATTCGCACCGACGCGAGTTTCAGTACCGACATGACTTTTTGATTTCGTATCGTGTTTAAATGATGACTGGGTCATTTCACATCTCGTTATTTGAAGGTACAATTCATGTTGATAAAATGCACGTGTGATTCAAAATGGCGAAAATTACGCATGCGCTACCCGTTCCAGTGTACCGGCAGACCGAAACGGGTGGTCGTTTCGTGTTTACATTAAACCGTCGCGAGATTTCGTACCGGAGTGAAATTCTCGCCCCGGCACAAGAACCACGGTGAACTCACGCCGGGGTGACTCGCGCCAGCATGACATTTTGTGGTGGTATCATGGAAACAAATATAGAGCCATGACAGGGAACCGGAGTGAACTCGCTCCGGGGCGAACGTCGCACCGATGTCATGTAAACACCCCCTTGTAAACTGCAAGCAGTCTCCCTTTTTCTTCAGATTTAGTGAGGGGAGTGTTCGCCCGTAAGGCGGCTTTAGTTACATGCGTGGTCATTTGCGTGTCTCGCGTGTTTGGCACTACAGATAAAGAAAAAATAGAGACTGCTCGTATAGTCTATAGTATATCTACTCCGTCTCTTAATTTATTCTAGTCTAAACTACTTTTTCAGCAATGAGCAATAACTTTTGTCGGATATAAAATCAATAAATTATCAAGGCTTATTAACCACCTCTCCGATAAACGTCCGGCACACCTTGCCAAAATAATTATGCGTGCTGGCAAGATGTTACCTTTGCAGGGATTACCATAGTCTGCTACACAGCCGTTTCTAGTGTCGTCACGCAACGCTCCTCTCCAGTAACGGCGTTAGTGGGGAGGAGCGTTGCGATCGTATGAAGGCATAAAGATGATTTTTCAAGTTTGCAGAAAAGCTTTAAAGGCTAAGAAACTATAGGGTTTGCTTCTTTCTATGGCTGCAACAATCAGACAAAGATTGAACGTGCGGAAGTATAGTTTCTCAGGGAAATATCCGAAATTTTAATTCTAGGGTATCTATAGACCCTGACTTGGTTATGCGCTTTTCAATTCAGCATGTCTCTGCTTTATATCTCCTCTCTCTATCTACGTCAGTGAAAACGTATAATAATGGTGTTTACGTTAGACTGGTATTTAATAACTCGTATGCCGGCGAATTGTATCTTTTCTTTGTTACTTCTCTTTTATTTTGGTTTGCTTGTGTGTGTGGTGTGTGTTTGTGTCTCTCTGTTAATATTGTAAGCTTTAGTAAGGAATATAACAAACATAATATGGGCCATAAACGAAAAAACCGAGAAACTAATGATTCAATCTGAATAGCATTCTGAAGTAATTCAGCTACCACGTAGCTAACAATGGTAGTAGTTAAAAACAAAAACCTTTCAAGGTTTAAAAATCCCATAAAAAAGAACGTCCCTTTATGTGACCGAATTGGTTAACTAAAAAATACGCGCTATGTGGGGTCGATTACTATCATCTTTCATTTAAATCAATGGGTCAGTTTCTAAAGAAACTGCGGAGTAATGCTTTGCTTAAGAGTGAAATGCAAAGATTTAAACTGAATTCAATTAATAAAAAGCAGTTCGGAACCAATAAAGCAAAATAGCAAAACAAATGTAATATTTACCAATGCAGTTTCTTCCATCTCCCTTGTATCCTGGTTTACAGGTGCAAGTGAAAAACGGAGTTTTATCATGGCAAATGGCATCTCTGTGGCAGTTATGCTGGTTTGTAGCGCATTCATTTATACCTGAAATTAAAGAAATATCGTAGAAGGGCATCATCATTGTTAGGGGGTGTTTACATGAGAAAACTCGCACCGGCGTGAGTTTCATACCGACCTGAGTTTTTGCTTTCCTATCGCGTTTACATGATGACTGGGTCATTTCACATCTCGTTATTTGAAGGTACAATTCATGTTGATAAAATGCACTTGTGATTGAAAATGGCGAAAATTACGCATACGGTACCCGTTTCAGTCTACCGGCAGACCGAAACGGATGGTCGTTTCGTGTTTACATTAAAGCGTTGCGAGATTTCGTACCGGAGTGAAATTCTCGCCCCGGCACAAGAACCACGGTGAACTCACGCCGGGGTGACTCGCGGCAGCATGAAATTTGTGGTGGTATCATGTAAACAAATATAGAGCCATGAGAGGGAACCGGAGTGAACTTGCTCCGGGGCGAAGGTCGCACCGGTGTCATGTAAACACCCCCTTATAAACTGCAAGCAGTCTCCCTTTTTCTTCAGATTTAGTGAGGGGAGTGTTCGCCCGTAAGGCGCCTTTAGTTACATGCGTGGTCATTTGCGTGTCTCGCGTGTTTGGCACGACAGATAAAGAAAAAATAGAGACTGCTCGACAGTCTATAGTATATCTACTCCGTCTCTTAATTTATTCTAGTCTAAACTACTTTTTCAGCAATGAGCAATAACTTTTGTCAGATATAAGTTCTGCATCTCGCACAGATGAGTCCTGTGGTGAAGAAAAAGCATCAGCCATGCTATCCAAGGCTGGAGTGTCAATTACAGGTGTAGCCTCTTTAGGCTGTGAAAGGGTTGGTGTTGTAACAGGCCTTTCCCTTACTACTGGGGTCAACCCTTCAGTTTGCTCAGGTAGCTGGGGCGCACAAACTAACCCTGACCCTAGTGTGGAAGGTATGAATCGTGGACGTAATTGTTCTTGATGTCGTTTCCAGATAATGCCTCCGACCTGAACCTCAAAATTCCGGGGACTGACTGTTCCAACAATGGTTCCTGGAATCCATTTGGCTCCTTTGCCAAAATTACGCACGAAAACTGCTTGGTTTGGTGTAAACTGGGGTTTGTTATCAAGGTTGTCTTGAAAAACCTTAACTTCCTGTTTAGAACTTTTGGCTCTCAGTGCACTGAATCTAATTCTAGGATGTCTGTTCATAAGTAACTCTGAGGGTGATTTCCCTAACGTGGTGGGTGTAGCCCTGTAAGTCAACAAAAACCTGTCTAATTTTGTTTGCACAGACTCGCCTGTATCTCCAATCTTGCCCAGTTTATCCTTAAATTCCCCCACATAGCGTTCTGCTAACCCATTTGTAGCAGGATGTCCTGGAGCAGTGAGAGTATGAAGAATGTCGTTCTCTCTTAGAAATTTCTGGAATTCATCACTCGTAAACTGAGTCCCATTATCGGTTACCAGATGTTCTGGTAAACCAAAGTAACTAAAAATGTGTCTCAAAGCAGTAATTGTGTTGGTGCTGGTGGCATGAGTCATAGGTACTATCTCCAAAAATTTGGAATAAGCATCCACCACGACCAAAAACATCTTGCCAAGATAAGGCCCAGCAAAATCTACATGTAATCGTTTCCATGGTCCGCCTGGTCAGGACCATGAAGCAGTTGGGGCGGATGCTGGCGATTTAGCAGATTCTTGACAAGCAGGGCATAATTTAACTGTCTCCTCAATTTGCTTATCAAGTCTAGGTGTTCTGCATGCAAATCGGTCAATAAGAGAGCCTGTAACGACTCTGGTACAACGACTCGCGAGTTCTACAGGAGGATACCATCTTCATGAGAGAGTTCAAGCCTTTTGCTGTAGCAAGGTTGGAACACTGGTTCCGGATTATTGGGCCAACCCTGCTGAGTAAACTGTAACACCTTTCCAAGAATTGGGTCTCTCATGGTTTCCAAAGCAACCACGGATGCATTTAAAAACTGGTCTTCTTCGATAAACATCACATTTACAGTTACCTGTTCTGCAGCAGACTGCTTGTACTCAATAGGCTTCCTAGACAAAAAATCTGCAAACACATTGTCTTTGCCGCTTATGAATTCAATTGTATAGTCATAAGCAGATAAAAGTAATGCCCATCTTTTGATCCTTGCTGCTGCCATCAAGGGCACGGGCTTGTGTTCCCCAAGTAAAGTAATCAAAGGTTTATGATCTGTTAGAAGTTTGAAGTGTCTACCTAACAGGTACTGGCGATATTTGGTCACGCCAAAAACAATTGCTAATGACTCACGTTCAATTTGGGAGTAATTTTGTTCTGCATTGTTCAGTATCCTCGAAGCATAGGCAACAGGTTGTAATGCACCATCAGGTCCAGGTTGCAGTAATGCAGCTCCCACACCCACTAAAAAAGCATCACACTGTAGAAGTAATTCGCCCATAGGATCATAGTGACGTAAAACCGAATCAGAGCACAGAGCAGCCTTGATGTTATCAAAAGCGCGCTGTTCCAGTTTTGACCAACTCCATGGTACCTCCTTGCGAAGTAATCCGTACAAAGGTGAAGCCAACTTTGGAAAATCCGGCACAAATTTACGTAGAAAATTGGCTGATCCAAGGAATGACTGTAATTCAGAAACATTTGTTGGAGGTGCTGCATCCTTTATTGCCTGCACTTTCTCTGCAGTCGGTGAAATCCCCGCAGCAGAAATGGTAGTACCAAGATACTCTACTTTATCCAGCATGAAAAAGAATTTATCAGGGTTAAGCTTAAGACCACAGTCCTGTAATCGAGTGAGAACTCGATGAAGGTTTTCCAGATGGACTTCATCTGATTCTCCAGAAATAAGAATGTCATCAATACGGACACAGCAGCCTGGAAGGTCCTTAAGGACATTTTCTATAGTGCATTGGAAGATTGACACAGCACTACTCACTCCAAAAGTCAGGCGCTTGTATTGGTATAAGCCCAGATGAGTGTTAATTGTGGTGTATTTTCTGCTTTCTGGCATAAGCTCTAGTTGATGGTATGCTTGAGAAAGGTCAATCTTAGTGAATTTTTCCCCCCCCCTGACAATGTACTCAGTAGTTCCTCCAGAGTTGGTATGGGGTATTGTTCTAAGACTGAAAATTTGTTGATGGTGACAGAGTAGTCCCCACAAATTCTCAGGTCCCCATTTGCTTTAACAATAGGGACTGTAGGTGATGCCCACTCGGAATGCTCTACTTTCTCAATGATATCCTCTGCCACCAATTTCTCCAAGGCCTTTTCGTACTTAGACCGAATTGCAAATGGTACTACTCGTGCTTTGGTAAACACAGGGCTCTCATCACTTACTCGCAATGACACTTGGATTCCTTTAAGTTTTCCCACTGAACTAGTGTCAAACAAATCAGAGTACTGCTGAACTATATCCTCAGCTGCAGTTGAAATCGTACTAAAAATGTTCTGCCAAGGCAATGTAAACTTGGACATCATGTCCGCCCCAGTAGTGATGGTCCCTGAACTACACGAATTAACAGGGTACCCACCTGGTCTCCAACTTTGACATCCATTTCCTTCTCACCTAGACACTGGATAATGTCCCCAGTATAGCTTTTCAAAAGCACTGTAGGGGTTTTGAGTGTAGTTGCTTGTCCTCCGGTTTTGGTAAAATCAGCAGAACTCAACAAGGTCACAGAACTGCCTGTATCAACTTCCATAGGGACTTCCTGGTCTTCAATGGTAACGGTAAGTTTGTATAAGGGCGGTGTAACTGACGAATTTTCAGAAGATTTCACACTTTTCATATAAACTGTACAAGAAGGGACTGAATTCTCGTGCTCCTCCTTGGTACATGTTCCTGATGTTGGAGTAGCTATTACTTGGTGAGTGGTGTTGTTACCACCAAATTCTTTCTTTTTCTTGAAGCATGCCTTAGCCAAATGCCCAGGCTTCCCACAGTAATTACATGTAGATTCGACATGACTGCACTTGTCAGCCAAATGTTGTGGAGAACCACACCGAAAACACTGCTTTCCTCCCATTTTTGACTTAGGATTTGTTTGCCTTTGGCTTTCTTGAGCAGAAAAAGTTTTTTTGTGAACAGCATTTACAGGCAGAATTCCAGCACTGGAAGTGTTAGAGTTGCCTTGGAGTAACTTAGAATCCTTCTCAGCCAGTTCATCGACCTGAGCGACCTTGAGAGCTTGATCGAATGTCCTGTCTTCTGAAAGTAGTTTCTTTTTAGTAGTCTGACTTCTCACTCCCCCAACAAATTGATCTCTGAGGGCTCTTGTAAGGTAAGGACCAAAATTGCAGTGAACAGCTAAGCGTTTTAGCTTGTTTGCATACTCCGCTACGCTTTCAGTTTCACTTTGTACAGTGTGATGGAAGCGGTAGGTCTCGGCAACTTCGAGTACCTTAGGTTTGTAGTAGTCTTTCAGAATTTGTGTAAGCTGATCGTAAGTTTTATCAGCGGGTAAATCAGAAAGACAAAGATCTTTGACCGTACTGTAAGCGGTTTTACCGATCAAGGAGATTGTAACGGCGACCTTTTTCTTGTCTGCCTCTCGTTTAGCTGCTTCGCTGGCGTCTGCTGCAACTTGACCGATGTTATGGGCGATGAAGTAGGCATTCAAGCGTTCGGTTCGCTGTAATCCGCAAAGTCAGCTCCATCGAACGGTTATAAAGTGCCAAATTGCTGTGTAGTCATCGCTGGCACCTTAAGTCTTCATCCTCGTCGCCAGTTTGTAATGTACCAGGAATTCGTAGTTTGTAATGTACCAAGAAATTGTATAACGAACGCAGAGAACTCAACAATATTTTACCTCAAGTCTGTAAGCACATGGCAAGAAAACCTACTGCGCATGCACAAAGCGCATAAGGATTCATGGGATATGACAATCAATGGGTCAGTTTCTAAAGAAACTGTGGTGTAATGCTGTGCTTGAGAGTGAAATGCAAAGATTTAAACTGAATTCAATTAATGAAAACCAGTTCGGAACCAATAAAGCAAAATAGCAAAACAAATGTAATATTTACCAATGCAGTTTCTTCCATCTCCCTTGTATCCTGGTTTACAGGTGCAAGTGAAAAACGGAGTTTTATCATGGCAAATGGCATCTCTGTGGCAGTTATGCTGGTTTGTAGCGCATTCATTTATGGCTGAAATTAAAGAAATATCATAGAAGGGCATCATCATTGTTAGGGGGTGTGTACATGAGAAAACTCGCACCGGCGCGAGTTTCATTCCGACATAACTTTTTGATTTCGTATCGCGTTTACATGATGACTGGGTCATTTCACATCTCGTTATTTGACGGTACAATTCATGTTGATAAAATTCACGTGTGATTCAAAATCGCGAAAATTACGCATACGCTACCCGTTCCAGTCTACCGGCAGACCGAAACGGGTGGTCGTTTCTCTTTTACATGAAACCGTTGCGAGATTTCGTACCGGGATGAAATTCTCGTACCGGCGCAAGAACCACGGTGAAATCACGCCGGGGTGACTCGCGCCAGTATGAAATTTGTGGTGGTATCATGTAAACAAATATAGAGCCATGAGAGGGAACCGGAGTGAACTTGCTCCGGGGCGAATGTCGCCCCGGTGTCATGTAAACACCCCCTTATAAACTGCGAGCAGTCTCCCTTTATCTTCAGATTTAGTGAGGGGAGTGTTCGCTCGTAAGGCGCCTTTAGTTACATGCGTGGTCATTTGCGTGTCTCGCGTGTTTGGCACGACAGATAAAGAAAAAATAGAGACTGCTCGTATAGTCTATAGTATATCTACTCCGTCTCTTAATTTATTCTAGTCTAAACTACTTTTTCAGCAATGAGCAATAACTTTTGTCGGATATAAAATGAATAAATTATCAAGGCTTATTAACCACCTCTCCGATAAACGTCCGGCACACCTTGTCAAAATAATTATGCGTGCTGGCAAGATGTTACCTTTGCAGGGATTAGCATAGTCTGCTACACAGCCGTTTCTAGTGTCGTCACGCAACGCTCCTCCCCAGTAACGGCGTTAGTGGGGAGGAGCGTTGCGATCGTATGAAGGCATAAAGATGATTTTTCAAGTTTTTAGAAAAGCTTTAAAGGCTAAGAAACTGTATGGTTTGCTTCTTTCTTTGGTACAACAATCAGACAAAGATTGAACGTGCGGAAGTATAGTTTCTCAGGGAAATATCCGAAATTTTAATTCTAGGGTATCTATAGACCCTGACTTGGTTATGCGCTTTTCACTCCAGCATGTCTCTGCTTTATATCTCCTCTCTCCAGCTACGTCAGTGAAAACGTATAATAATGGTGTTTACGTTAGATTGGTATTTAATAACCCGTATGCCAGCGAATTGCATCTTTTCTTTGTTACTCTTCTTTTATTTTGGTTTGCTTGTGTGTGTGGTGTGTTTGTGTCTCTCTTTTAATATTGTATGCTTTAGTAAGCAACGTAACAAACATATCACTGTAAAATGAAAAGAGCCAATTCGGCCTCAAAAATGGGGCCGAAACGGGTGAGTCCAGAACGGTACTGTTTTTGGGGCCAATTCAGCCCTATTGAGATGGGGCTGTTTTGGTACCAAAATTTGGGGCTAAATTGGCCCTTGTATCGGGGCCAAATTAGACCATGAAAAGGGTCAATATGGAAAACACTAGGGCCATTTTGGATTTTCCAGTAGCCAAAACAGCCTGTCAAATTTTGGTCCTCTTAAGAACTACCCCTCAAAAAGTAGCCGATTCAGCCCCATATCGGGCCATTATGATTTTTTAATTTGGGTGGGGGCCTACAGATTTTTTTTTCCTTAAATAGGTATTGACAAATAATGAAACCAAACTAAGGCTTATTTCAAACATTTATTCAGTTCTGCATAAGTTACTGTGATCTGTGTACATCATAACGCGTATTTCAACCTATTTATTTAACATTATCTTCGGTTAATCTCAACTTTTCTAGACTGAACATTTAGAATTATTGGAGGAATTAAATTGGCAAAGAGACACTTGTCTTTGGTGAAATCAAAGTACCTACTTCGTAACTGTTTTCACAAAAGACAAAGTCAAAATCATAATCAGCATCATAGGAACACTTAAAACCTGTAGTGAAAATAAAAAATTGGAGTTGTAAAGGGTTTCATTTATTAAAGCTCACCAGAATTAATTAAGGTTTCTATTATAACTCCCCTTTTGACCAAAAAAAGGATTGTAAGAGTTGGTCAAGTTTTCTTGCTAACAATTCTGACAATGTATATTAGATTGAAGCAAAAGAGTTGTAAGAGCAATAATGAACTAAGATGCTGTAGCTATATCAATGTTCAAGCTTCTAATTACAACTCCGACTCTGTCTACCTTGCTAGTACAAGCCTTTAATGACTTGACCTAATACTGTTGAAGGGTGCTTTTCACTCGTGACAAAGTCAGGGTCATAGTCAGAGAAGTAAGAGTACTCATCACCTTGTGAAAATCAAAAATCAGAGTTGCAAGGGAAGTCATAACCAAAAGCTTGATGGAATTTGAGTCATCACAACTTTCTATTCTTCCAATTCTGCTTATTATGTAGAAAATCAGATTAAGGATATTATGTTCACAAAATCTTGCCAAATCTTGGTCTATAAGGGTGAAAGAAAACTTCCATGAAAAAAATTTCGACAGTTTGGCTGCACCTCACAAGGTTGTCCTGGATTTACATTCAGCAAGAACTGAGGCATTTGCCAAGTCATTTAAAAAGGGAGGAAACATTGACAAGTGTCTACCCCAGTCCACTTTCAAGCAATGCCTGATCTAGAAAAGTCAAGATGGCTTTGCATTGGGTGTATGATACATTAAATACATGAAAACACCCAAGCAATGCTATCACTGCATCAATCTTCTTCTGAGGAAGCTGGCATATAACGCTTCCCTTTGTCACAACAAAATCCTGAATTTTCCTCTCAACATCTGCATCCCTCAGCAATAAAAACAAATGTTGTAATTTTAGAAATGATAATAACAATAATTAAAACACAACAAACAGTGCCTACACATAAAAAGTCAGTACGGTCATAACAATATTATTGTCAAAAAAAAATGTTGGTTTAATTACTTCTTTCCAGTTTTCAGGTATGCATGTAAGGTATACTGTATAAATAATATACTATAGTTTAAAACTGTGAAAGGTTTGAACCCAGGAGTCATTTCAAAAGTAGGTTGAGTTTGATCGTCTGGGTGAACGTAGTCCTGAATAGGACTGTTGTTGTTGACAGTGACTGACGTTTCGACAACCTGTGCGGTAGTCATCTTCAGAGTCAAAGTGAGTTGTATCACGTCAGTAGATGGTATTATATACTCTGGTTATTGATCTGATTGGTCAATAAAGTCAAGATGTTATTGGTCGTCTGTCAGTTAAGCCGTGGTGTTATTGGCTATGAAGACTCGTAATCAGTAATTGGTGCGTTTCGATCCGTCTATTGTCACAGTTAAGCAGTCGTCTATTGTTAGTCAAATTGTCAGTTCTCCAGTCGATCTCTCGTAGTCTGTTAGTTTCTCTTCATCTCGTCAATAAGTCGTTTGTACGGCGCTGGTAACTGTTGGCTACGATTCAGTGGCGTTTGTTCTAAGTTAGTGAACCAGCTTTCCAAAGTAAGGCGTTGATGGTAGTCTGTAGAATACGTTATACATGTCGCAGAGTCCCAGTCAATTTGATGTTTCGTCTGTAAATGATGCTCAGCAATGTGATTGTTGACGTCACCATTCCTCGTTGCTCGTTTGTGTTCGGTCAGTCGCGTGCTAAGGTTTCTGCCGGTTTCACCAATGTAAGAAGCCTGGCAGTCGCAGCATTTGATCTTGTACACTGCTCCCAGTCTGTCCTCCGGTTTGTCTTTGTTCTTGACATTAGTAAGCAGGCGTCGTAAAGTGGTTATGGGTTTGTGTGCAACACGTATATTGTAAGGTTGTAATATACGTGCAATAGTTTCAGAGGTACCTCTGATGTACGGTACAGTAGCTGTCGCAACATGGCCAGAGTTGACGTTCGTCTGAGTGTCAGTGTTACTGTGGGTGTTCCGTCTAACAAAGTCCGTGTTGTAATTGTTCTTACTAAAAACGTTGTAAAGATAATCAGTCTCGTCCTGTAGGCTGTCAGGTGAATCGCAAACTAGTTGCGCTCGCCTCGTCAAAGTCCCGATAGTAGTAGCTACCTACACGCGAACTATACCTATCTGGTTACGTTACGTTGACGACACATTCACCGCCGTACACAAAGACGGAATCGACGATTTTCACGTACACCTTAACAGACAGAACGCGGACATACAGTTCACCAAGGAGATCGAAGAAAATGGTAAGATACCTTTCCTAGACTGCTTGGTCACTCGCAACAACAACAAACTACAAACAACTGTTTACAGAAAACCGACACATACCGACCGATTACTAGACCAGTCTTCGTAAAACCCGACCTCTCACAAGGCTACTACTATCCGGACTTTGACGAGGCGAGCGCAACTAGTTTGCGATTCACCTGACAGCCTACAGGACGAGACTGATTATCTTTACAACGTTTTTACTAAGAACAATTACAACACGGACTTTGTTAGACGGAACACCCACAGCAACACTGACACTCAGACGAACGTCAACTCTGGCCATGTTGCGACAGCTACTGTACCGTACATCAGAGGTACCTCTGAAACTATTGCACGTATGTTACAACCTTACAATATACGTGTTGCTCACAAACCCATAACCACTTTACGACGCCTGCTTACTAATGTCAAGGACAAAGACAAACCGGAGGACAGACAGGGAGCAGTGTACAAGATCAAATGCTGCGACTGCCAGGCTTCTTACATTGGTGAAACCGGCAGAAACCTTAGCACGCGACTGACCGAACACAAACGAGCAACGAGGAATGGTGACGTCAACAATCACATTGCTGAGCATCATTTACAGACGAAACATCAAATTGACTGGGACTCTGCGACATGTATAACGTATTCTACAGACTACCATCAACGCCTTACTTTGGAAAGCTGGTTCACTAACTTAGAACAAACGCCACTGAATCGTAGCCAACAGTTACCAGCGCCGTACAAACGACTTATTGACGAGATGAAGAGAAACTAACAGACTACGAGAGATCGACTGGAGAACTGACAATTTGACTAACAATAGACGACTGCTTAACTGTGACAATAGACGGATCGAAACGCACCAATTACTGATTACGAGTCTTCATAGCCAATAACACCACGGCTTAACTGACAGACGACCAATAACATCTTGACTTTATTGACCAATCAGATCAATAACCAGAGTATATAATACCATCTACTGACGTGATACAACTCACTTTGACTCTGAAGATGACTACCGCACAGGTTGTCGAAACGTCAGTCACTGTCAACAACAACAGTCCTATTCAGGACTACGTTCACCCAGACGATCAAACTCAACCTACTTTTGATACTATAGTTTGTGAAATTATGCTTACTTTAGGTTGTGGGAAAAAGAATGATAGCATAATTATGTCTAATACATTCACACATCATTGAGGAGGTAATTAAAGTGTGCTTGTCCTGATACAAGAAGAGTATCATAGTTCAGTATTTCCCACCAATCAAGAAATTTTGCAGCTGTAAATCAAAATTCATTAAGTATTTATGTAGCCATTATTATTCTGTGTGATTCGGTGTAGTCTGGTGACTGTAAAGGAATGGCCCCTAAGGGATGCCTTCATAATAAAAGCTAATTTGCATCTCCATTTTGTCTGACTTCCACTTGCATCTGGGCTTCCCAAGCATTTAGGGTTCAATGTACGGTTGAGTTTGTAGCACTCCTGTCAGTGTGTTTTTTTGTATTACAATATTAGGAAAAACATTGTATTCCCAAAACACTTACCTCTACAATAGTGATAACTTCCTCCCATCCCAAAGTCCTCTTGGCACTCTGATCAATGCCGCAGAACCTTGTTCACTACCAAAAGGATGCCCGGCTTTCTATTTCTGCCGTAGAAGAAATGTTATTAAATTAAAACTGGTTCCCTTGGAGCACACAGTTCTGGGTAATTCTGGCAGCAAATTGATTGACAGAACCTCTCACCTCAATCACACCTGCAGAATTCTGCAACCTAAAATTTTATTTCCTAATTTTATACATATTAATTCTATTATTATAATTCACATGCATTATTCTTTCAACCCTTTGAGCCTTAAGAGTGATCAGCATCAAATTTCTCCAAGTGTAATATCAATGCTTTGTAAAACAATGTGCTCATGAGAATTATGGACATAATCACACAATTTGCTTGATATTTTATCAACTTCTTCCCTCTACCTCTGTAGGAAATGAATAGGGCCAACAAATGAGAATTAAAATTTTGATCTTAGGATTTAAAGGGTTTTAAATTTGTCTATTTTTAATGCATTTATTTTGCACTTATTTATCAGACAAGACAACTAATGTATTGGGAAGCCAAGTACTGAAATCTACAGTGTAAATGTATAGATCGTTTTCACGTGACGTCACATACCTTCCGGTCGCCATATTGGTGGACTACTTTTCCCGCGGAAGTTTAAAAATGGCGCCCGATCCTCAAGAGAATGTAGTGAAATGAAGCGAAAATATCGAAGAAAAAGCTCCCATACCTCTTTTAGAGTATGCTAATAAGTTGGAGCCAAAGGTCAAGAAGCGGTATGTCGAAAAAATTTCGGTTATTGGAATAGATCCAGTGCTAATCGAAGGCAACGAGCCCGATTGTTTACCTCCGGTCGAATCGACGGAACTTCTATTTTACCTCGTACTCGAAACAAGCTATTACACAAAACAGCAATTCAAAGCTTTTAGCAGCCTACAAGCGTACAACCAGATGGTTTCTGGATTTATTGCGAGTGTTCAGGGCCACATAATCAAGGATAATTTTGTAGTTTTAGCGAAGGTACGACATTCTCAAAGAATGAACGACTCATTGATTCCAGTGTGGATCATTACCGAAAAACAGGGAACTGTTATTTCTGCTCATTGCTGTGGCTGTAAGGCTGGTCTTGGGGAATCCTGCTCACACGTAGCCAGTGTGCTCTTTTACCTTGAAGCATGGACAAAAATACACGGAAAACTGTCTTGCACGCAAGTGAAGTGTTCATGGCTTCTTCCTTCGTATGAAACAGAAGTCGAGTACGAAAGAGTTCGAGACATCAATTTTACTTATGCAAAGAAAATGAAAACTGACTTGGATGCAACCTTAGATAAGGTTTCGGACAAACCGCAAGACGACAACCTTTTGAGAGGAGCAAAAATCGAGTCAAAGTGTGTTGCAGCTCCAGTGTGTTCCAGATTCTTTCTATGCCGAATTAAACAATTGTAAATTCAAGCCCATAGCCCTCAGTCTAGTCACTCCTTTTGCTGACAGCTTTATGCGGAAAAGCCGCGAAATTCCAACTGTTCATGATTTGTCAGACCCTAAGTATCAGGATCTTGAATATCTCGAACTGCTACAGGTTTGTTTCGAGAAAGGAATAGAGCTTTCTGAAGAGCAAAGATTACAGATTGAGAAGGACACTAGAAGCCACTCACAGGGAGCTAACTTTTTTAAACATCGAGCTGGAAGGATCGGAGCTTCTCAAAGCAAGCAAGCATCGCATACAAATCCTGCATTGCCTTCTCAGTCTCTCATTCTATCCATTTGTTGCCCGGAGGTAAACAGAATATTTTCCAAAGCAATCAAGCATGGGTGTGAACACGAAGAACTAGCAATCAGTGCTTACGAGCAAGTCATGAAGCAGAAACACAGAAATTTCAAAATAGTGAAGTGTGGTATGTTCATTAACAAAGAATACCCCTGGCTACATGCCACCCCAGACTTTCTCTGTTCCTGTGACTGTTGTGGGGAAGGCCGCATACACGATCATTCGCGAGAATGTTTTCAGTCAAATCGACCCGACTTATCGCAGAAATCCAACGCGATCGCCGTTCAAATGACAATTTTTCCGCTTCTTCTCCTTGGTTTGTGACTACTGATGGAACTCGAGCGAAATGAAGATGTTTGTCTCGAGCGCTTTGGCTTCCACAACCAACTATCACGCAAAAAACCATCTTCACAGTGAAACGTGACTCGGTCGACTCTGTTTGTTTATCCACCAATATGGCGGCGTGACGACGGTTGCTAAGCTTATGGTCACGTGAGTGAAAACGATCTATAACCAGACCACACCATCCTTACCATCTTCTTTAGTTCAGGTGTTTACTGTTGAAATAGCTTTAAGGATTTTTCATTCTGTTTATCATTCTCCCTGTTTTAAATAGGGGACAGTGAGGGGATGGAAGAAGTGCTTTTTAACTCCTCCACTGGCTTAACTACAGAATAAAGGGTCATTTATTTCCTTATCATTAGAAAATAAAAGCATCTAATATGACTCCATCCTCGGAGACCCAGGGGCAGATAGTGGGGACGAGGAAAGTCTAAACGCGCGGAAAGATATATGGCACGAAGAAAAGTAAAGAACGGCGAGAAGAGCCCCTGAGGACAATGTCTTACCCGACCAGTTCCAAACGGTCGCCGCCGTTCTGGCTTCTGATTGGTGCCAGAAAACTTGTGTTTTTCTGGCACCAATCAGAAGCCAGAACGGCGGCGACCGTTTGGAACTGGTCTGGTAAGACATTGTCCCCAGGGGCTCTTCTCGCCGTTCTTTACTTTTCTTCGTGCCATATAACTTTCCGCCCGTTTAGACTTTCCTCGTCCCCACTATCTGCCCCTGGGTCTCCGAGGATGATATGACTCGTTCTTCAAAGCCTTCCGACAAGATGGACTTGAGTGACCCTGAATTCTGTTTAATGAAACGTGGTTAAAATAGCTCAGACTCTTGCATTGGTAGAAAGAAAGCGAATCCGGGTGGCTTACCTCGTCTTACTATCGGCTTTTTCCAGCAAAGTCTTGATTCTTGGAGAGCCTTTGTTATATTCAATTGTGCAGTTCATCTCGAAAACCGTTGCGCCTCACGAGGCTTCTGTCTCCGATTCTTCACGACGAACTTCAAGAGCGAAGTGATGGATCAGCGACGGCTCATAGTTCGAAAATAATTAGTAATAACACCTTGAATGTCCTTTGATGCTATTGAGAAATATAATGAAAGACTCCTGATCCCCAAAGAAACTGGCCTGTTCGCAACCGTTGCACTACTTTCAAATGGACGCCAAAGGGATCAATCCAAAGAGCATGTGCAAAAGGAAAGCCCGCTAACCAGTTGTGTATTGTTTGCAGGCCGTCTGCCAGGCTCATTTTTATTCGTAAAATATGTTTTCGATTGTGTGCGTGTCGTGTTATTTTTAGCCTGCGTGGCAGGCGTTCGAAATTTTAAAAACCTTTTACTTATAAATCAGACAATAGATGTACGTGGCTGGGTCTTTGTTTGCTATCAATACTGAGGGATATTGTACTGTAACGCCCTTCCAGCGTTTGAAATCATGTGCAGAACATCCGGGAGCATGATCGTAGTTTTGTTTCCGATTTATAGCTTCACTCGAAACCATGAGTTACCTTACAGTCTTTGACTGTCGTCACGGTTTTAAGTCTACATTAAAGTTATATTAGTTCGTTGCTCGACCAAACGGACCGTAATTTGGATTGTGTCAGACGTATGGTTTCGATATGGTTACTTCAACTGAACACCGCGGTCTCCTTGCGCCCCTTTTGACAGCAAAAGGCGGTCGCTCCGCATAGACCTTGTTGGGGCCAAATCGGAATTTTTATTTGGCCATCGGAAGGGCCAAATTGAGACCGAGAAGTGCCAAAATAGCTTTTAGTGTAGCCAATTCAGAAATTAGATGGGCCCAATTGGTACCATCTAGAACTGTTTTGACCCTTTCTGTCTAAAACGGCCCAGCATGTTCCAAATCGGCCCTCGAGAAATTGGGGCCGATTTGGCCTTTGGGGTCGATTTGGCTCTTTTCATTTTCCAGCCATAAACGAAAAAACCGAGAAACTAATGATTCAATCTGAATAGCATTCTAAAGTAATTCAGCTACCACGTACCTAACAATGGCAGTAGTTAAAAACAAAAACCTTTCAAGGTTTGAAAATCCCATAAAAAAGAACGTCCCTTTATGTGACCGAATTGTTCAACTAAAAAATACGCGCTATGTGGGTTCGATTACTATCATCTTTCATTTAAATCAATGGGTCAGTTTCTAAAGAAACTGCGGTGTAATGCTTTGCTTGAGAGTGAAATGCAAAGATTTAAACTGAATTCAATTAATGAAAACCAGTTCGGAACCAATAAAGCAAAATAGCAAAACAAATGTAATATTTACCAATGCAGTTTCTTCCATCTCCCTTGTATCCTGGTTTACAGGTACAAGTGAAAAACGGAGTCTTATCAAGGCAAATGGCATCTCTGTGGCAGTTATGCTGGTTGGTAGCGCATTCATTTACAGCTGAAATTAAAGAAATATCATAGAAGGGCATCATCATTGTTAGGGGGTGTTTACATGAGAAAACTCGCACCGGCGCGAGTTTCATACCGACATAACTTTTTGATTTCCTATCGCGTTTACATGATGACTGGGTCATTTCACATCTCGTTATTTGAAGGTACAATTCATGTTGATAAAAATAATGCACTTGTGATTCAAAATCGCGAAAATTACGCATTCGCTACCCGTTCAAGTCTACCGGCAGACCGAAACGGGTGGTCGTTTCGTGTTTACATGAAACCGTTGCAAGATTTCGTACCGGAGTGAAATTATCGCCCCCAGCACAAGAACCACGGTGAACGCACGCGGGGTGACTCGCGCCAGCATGAAATTTGTGGTGGTATCATGTAAACAAATATAAAACCATGAGAGGGAACCGGATTGAACTCGCTCCGGGGCGAACGTCACACCGGTGTCATGTAAACACCCCCTTATAAACTGCGAGCAGTCTCCCTTTTTCTTCAGATTTAGTGAGGGGAGTGTTCGCCCGTAAGGCGCCTTTAGTTACATGCGTGGTCATTTGCGTGTCTCGCGTGTTTGGCACGACAGATAAAGAAAAAATAGAGACTGCTCGTATAGTCTATAGTATATGTACTCCGTCTCTTAATTTATTCTAGTCTAAACTACTTTTTCAGCAATGAGCAATAACTTTTGTGGGATATAAAATGAATAAATTATCAAGGCTTATTAACCACCTCTCCGATAAACGTCCGGCACACCTTGCCAAAATAATTATGCGTGCTGGCAAGATGTTACCTTTGCAGGGATTAGCATAGTCTGCTACACAGCCGTTTCTAGTGTCGTCACGCAACGCTCCTCTCCAGTAACGGCGTTAGTGGGGAGGAGCTTTGGGATCGTATGAAGGCATAAAGATGATTTTTCAAGTTTTTAGAAAAGATTTAAAGGCTAAGAAACTATAGGGTTTCCTTCTTTCTTTGGCTACAACAATCAGACAAAGATTGAACATGCGGAAGTATAGTTTGTCAGGGAAATATCCGAAATTTTAATTCTAGGGTATCTATAGACCCTGACTTGGTTATGCGCTTTTCACTTCAGCATGTCTCTGCTTTATATCTCCTCTCTCCAGCTACGTCAGTGAAAACGTATAATAATGGTGTTTACGTTAGATTGGTATTTAATAACCCGTATGCCGGCGAATTGTATCTTTTCTTTGTTACTCTTCTTTTATTTTGGTTTGCTTGTATGTGTGGTGTGTGTTTGTGTCTCTCTGTTAATATTGTATGCTTTAGTAAGCAATATAACAAACATCATATGGGCCATAAAGGAAAAAACCGAAAAACTAATGATTCAATCTGAATAGCATTCTGAAGTAATTCAGCTACCACGTAGCTAACAATGGTAGAAGTTAAAAACAAAAACCTTTCAAGGTTTGAAAATCCCATAAAAAAGAACGTCCTTTTATGTGACCGAATTGGTCAGCTAAAAAATACGCGCTATGTGGGTTCGATTATTATCATCTTTTATTTAAATCAATGGGTCAGTTTCTAAAGAAACTGCGCTGTAATGCTTTGCTTGAGAGTGAAATGCAAAGATTTAAAATGAATTCAATTAATGAAAACCAGTTCGGAACCAATAAAGCTGTTACGAAAAACTGTATCGCGTGACTAGCGTGACTTTCTAGAAGCTTCGCTAGAGTTCATAATTTGTCAAGTCTCATTTGACGAATGAGCCAATTCTCCGTCTTCCGGACCCAGTGAAAACTTACTTTTTGCAAACAGATGCATCAAACACTGGAATTGGTGCAGTGTTAATGCAGAAGCATGATGAGAAGCTGTTCCCCGTTTGCTACGCAAGCAAGAAATTGTCAAGCGCTGAGAGGAACTATTCTACAATTGAGAAAGAGTGCCTAGCAGTAGTCTGGGGTATCAAGAGATTTCATCTCTACTTGTACGGAGTTCCCTTTGTTCTGCAGACGGATCATGAACCCTTAAAGTATATGAACAGTGCTAAGTTCGCGAACAGACGTCTTATGCGTTGGGCTATGTTTTTGCAAAGTTATACATTCAGAGTTGAAGCCATAAAAGGCTCAGAGAACGTTGGAGCAGATTACTTGAGTCCAGCGGACGAATAGGTTTATTGACATTGAACTGCCCCTCATTTAGCAATTTTTCGTGTTTAGGAGAAATTTAGGAAATTTCTACTGAAAGGGGGTTATGTTACGAAAAACTGTATCGCGTGACTAGCGTGACTTTCTAGAAGCTTCGCTAGAGTTCATAATTTGTTTATTTTAGGATATTTTGTAATCCTTTTGTAATCTTTCTATAATTAGACTATTTAGAAACTTCTAGAATATTATTGTAAACGTATATAAGTAAGCGAATTCGAGTGAAGTTTCAACTAGTCTACCACAAGCGAAGAGAGTTCGACGTTAGTCGTGTTTAGTCAAGTGTGACGGAAGCAGTGTTTATTCAAGTTGGCAGAGGCCGTGTAAATTTATTGAAGTTGGCGGAGGCCGTGTAAGTTTATCGAGTTAAGTGCTGTTCTGGAGTTTTACTTCGTGGAAACTACGTTCATTTTTGGAATAAATCTTCTTGTTGCTGTTCCGACAACCCTGCGTTCAGTTTAGTTTGCAAGCTACCTGTCCTCTAAAAGATTACCCGTGTAACAAAAGCAAAATAGTAAAACAAATGTAATATTTACCAACGCAGTTTCTTCCATCTCCCTTGTATCCTGGTTTACAGGTGCAAGTGAAAAACGGGGTCTTATCAAGGCAAATCGCATCTCTGTGGCAGTTATGCTGGTTTGTAGTGCATTCATTTATACCTGAAATTAAAGAAATATCATAGAAGGGCATCATCATTGTTAGGGGGTGTTTACACGAGAAAACTCGCACCGGCGCGAGTTTCATACCGACATGACTTTTTGATTTCGTATCGCGATTACATGATGACTGGGTCATTTCACATCTCGTTATTTGAAGGTATAATTCATGTTGATAAAATGCACGTGTGATTCAAAATCGCGAAAATTACGCTTACGCTACCCGTTCCATTCTACCGGCAGACCGAAACGGGTGGTCGTTTCGTGTTTACATGAAACCGTTGCGAGATTTCGTACCAGAGAGAAATTATCGCCCCGGCACAAAAACCACGGTTAACTCAAGCCAGGGTGACTCGCGCCAGCATGAAATTTGTGGTGGTATCATGTAAACAAATATAGAGCCATGAGAGGGAACTGGATTGAACTCGCTCCGAGGCGAACGTCGCCCCGGTGTCATGTAAACACCCCCTTATAAACTGCGAGCAGTCTCCCTTTTTCTTCAGATTTAGTGAGGGGAGTGTTCGCCCGTAAGGCGCCTTTAGTTACATGCGTGGTCATTTGCGTGTCTCGCGTGTTTGGCACGACAGATAAAGAAAAAATAGAGACTGCTCTTATAGTCTATAGTATATCTACTCCGTCTCTTAATTTATTCTAGTCTAAACTACTTTTTCAGCAATGAGCAATAACTTTTGTGGGATATAAAATGAATAAATTATCAAGGCTTATTAACCACCTCTCCGATAAACGTCCGGCACACCTTGTCAAAATAATTATGCGTGCTGGCAAGATGTTACCTTTGCAGGGATTAGCATAGTCTGCTACACAGCCGTTTCTAGTGTCGTCACGCAACGCTCCTCCCCAGTAACGGCGTTAGTGGAGAGGAGCGTTGCGATCGTATGAAGGCATAAAGATGATTTTTCAAGTTTTTAGAAAAGCTTTAAAGGCTAAGAAACTATAGGGTTTGCTCCTTTCTTTGGCTACAACAATCAGACAAAGATTGAACGTGTGGAAGTATAGTTTCTCAGGGAAATATCCGAAATTTTAATTCTAGCGTAACTATAGACCCTGACTTGGTTATGCAATTTTCACTTCAGCATGTCTCTGCTTTATATCTCCTCTCTCCAGCTACGTCAGTGAAAACGTATAATAATGGTGTTTACGTAACATTGGTATTTAAAGGAGCTGTGTCACGAAATTCAGCCAAATTAGGAAATTAAAAAATGCCCGTCAAATTAAGAGAAACATGAAAATAACCGCTTAAAAATTTAAAGGAAGGTTAAAATAACACAACAGAAACAACAGATGCCACGGATGGGCAAAACTGAAGAGGATTGAAACGGATTGAAATTAGGATTTTTGAAAACTGTTCAGCCTAACAGTTTTTCAAAGTTGATCCCAGCTGCTTGCATCTTCAAAAATAGTGCTCAGGAGACGTACTTGTTTGTCTCGGATCTCTGATTTTGTCATTTCTTTACTTGCTTTAAATTGCATAGCGATTGAGGGCGAGTAATTGGCAATTTAAAAAAAAAAACTGGACTGCCGTGACACAGCCCCTTTAATAACCCGTATGCCGGCGAATTGTATCTTTTCTTTGTTACTCTTCTTTTATTTTGGTTTGCTTGTGTGTGTGGTGTGTGTTTGTGTCTCTCTATTAATATTATGTGCTTTAGTAAGCAATATAACAAACATCATATGGGCCATAAACAAAAACAACCGAGAAACTAATGATTCAATCTAAATAGCATTCTGAAGTAATTCAGCTACCACGTAGCTAACAATGGTAGTAGTTAAAAACAAAAATCTTTCAAGGTTTGAAAATCCCATAAAAAAGAACGTCCCTTTATGTGACCGAATTGGTCAACTAAAAAATACGCGCTATGTGGGTTCGATTACTATCATCTTTCATTTAAATCAATGGGTCAGTTTCTAAAGAAAATGCGGTGTAATGCTTTGATTGAGAGTGAAATGCAAAGATTTAAACTGAATTCAATTAATGAAAACCAGTTCGGAACCAATAAAGCAAAATAGCAAAAAAAATGTAATATTTACCAATGCAGTTTCTTCCATCTCCCTTGTATCCTGGTTTACAGGTGCAAGTGAAAAACGGAGTTTTATCATGGCAAATGGCATCTCTGTGGCAGTTATGCTGGTTTGTAGCGCATTCATTTATACCTGAAATTAAAGAAATATCATAGATGGGAATCATCATTGTTAGCGGGTGTTTACATGAGAAAACTTGCACCGGCGCGAGTTTCATACCGACATAACTTTTTGATTTCGTAAAGCGATTACATGATGACTGGGTCATTTCACATCTCGTTATTTGAAGGTACAATTCATGTTGATAAAATGCACGTGTGATTCAAAATGGCGAAAATTACGCATACGCTACCCGTTCAAGTCTACCGGCAGACCGAAACGAGTGGTCGTTTCGTGTTTACATGAAACCGTTGCGAGATTTCGTACCGAAGAGAAATTATCGCCTCGGCACAAGAACCACGGTGAACTCACGCCGGGATGACTCGCGTCAGCATGAAATTTGTATGTGTAATCAAATGGTGACCAGTGAAATTAGGGAATAATTTCACGCGCGTTTTGTCCAAATCCTTATAATTTCCCGAGCCTTTAGGTGAGGGAAATTATTAGGATTTGGACAAAACGCAAGTGAAATTATTCCCTAATTTCACGAGTATACCATTTGATTACCTATTAATATCATGGGTGACGAATTACGTTAGCAATCGAGGATTTTTGACTTGTTTATCATTGATCGTATCGATCGATCGTGAACTCCACTCTCTCAAACGTTAAGAGCTGAAATTTGGCTTAAGTTTTCGGAATTTTTCGACAACATACCTCTAAGAATCCTTTTTGATGTGCTCTTTCGTGTGTTCAGGTTTTCTAAAGCGTCTTTTTATGCCCTGACATCTTCATTCACGACATTTTAAAACTTCGTCGCCATCTTGAAACGGAGACGTACGGCAGGTTGCCATGGCAATTTTGTAATTTCACATGTGAAATTACAATTAACGCTGAAATTTCGCGCCAAAATTAAGGAGTAATTCGTCACCTATGATATTAGTGGTGGTATCATGTAAACAAATATAGAGCCATGAGAGGGAACTGGATTGAACTCGCTCCGGGGCGAACGTCGCCCCGGTGTCATGTAAACACCCGCTTATAAACTGCAAGCAGTCTCACTTTTTCTTCAGATTTAGTGAGGGGAGTGTTCGCCCGTTAGGCGCCTTTAGTTACATGCCTGGTTATTTGCGTGTCTCGCGTGTTTGGCACGACAGATAAAGAAAAAATAGAGACTGCTCGTATAGTCTATAGTATATCTACTCCGTCTCTTAATTTATTCTAGTCTAAACTACTTTTTCAGCAATGAGCAATAACTTTTGTGGGATATAAAATGAATAAATTATCAAGGCTTATTAACCGCCTCTCCGATAAACGTCCGGCACACCTTGTCAAAATAATTATGCGTGCTGGCAAGATGTTACCTTTGCAGGGATTAGCATAGTCTGCTACACAGCCGTTTCTAGTGTCGTCACGCAACGCTCCTCCCCAGTAACGGCGTTAGTGGTGAGGAGCGTTGCGATCGTATGAAGGCATAAAGATAATTTTTCAAGTTTTTAGAAAAGCTTTAAAGGCTAAGAAACTATAGGGTTTGCTTTTTCCTTTGGCTACAACAATCAGACAAAGATTGAACGCGCGGAAGTATAGTTTCTCAGGGAAATATCCGAAATTTTAATTCTAGGGTATCTTTAGACCCTGACATGGTTATGCGCTTTTTACTTCAGCATGTCTCTGCTTTATATCTCCTCTCTCCAGCTTCGTCAGTGAAAACGTATAATAATGGTGTTTACGTTAGATTGGTATTTAATAACCCGTATGCCGGCGAATTGTATCTTTTCTTTGTTACTCTTCTTTTATTTTGGTTTGCTTGTGTGTGTGGTGTGTGTTTGTGCCTCTATGTTAATATTGTATGCTTTAGTAAGCAATATAACAAACATCATATGGGCCATAAACGAAAAAACCCGAGATACTAATTATTCAATCTGAATGGCATTCTGAAGTAATTCAGCTACCACGTAGCTAACAATGATAGTCGTTAAAAACAAAAACCTTTCAAGGTTTGAAAATCCCATAAAAAAAAAAACGTCCCTTTATGTGACCGAATTGGTCAACTAAAAAATACGCGCTATGTGGGTTCGATTGTTATCATCTTTCATTTAAATCTATGGGTCAGTTTCTAAAGAAACTGCGGCGTAATCCTTTGCTTGAGAGTGAAATGGAAAGATTTAAACTGAATTCAATTAATGAAAACCAGTTCGGAACCAATAAAGCAAAATAGCAAAACAAATGTAATATTTACCAATGCAGTTTCCTCCATCTCCCTTGTATCCTGGTTTACAGGTGCAAGTGAAAAACGGAGTTTTATCATGGCAAATGGCATCTCTGTGGCAGTTATGCTGGTTGGTAGCGCATTCATTTATACCTGAAATTAAAGAAATATCATAGAAGGGCATCATCATTGTTAGGGGGTGTTTACATGAGAAAACTCGCACCGGCGCGAGTTTCATACCGACATGACTTTTTGATTTCGTATCGCGTTTACATAACTGGGTCATTTCACATCTCGTTATTTGAAGGTACAATTCATGTTGATAAAATGCACGTGTGATTCAAAATCGCAAAAATTACGCGTACGCTACCCGTTCCATTCTACCGGCAGACCGAAACGGGTGGTCGTCTCGTGTTTACATGAAACCGTTGCGAGATTTCGTACCGGAGAGAAATTATCGCCTCGGCACAAGAACCACGGTGAACTCACGCCGGGATGACTCGCGTCAGCATGAAATTTGTGGTGGTATCATGTAAACAAATATAGAGCCATGAGAGGGAACCGGAGTGAACTCGCTCCGGGGCGAACGTCGCCCCGGTGTCATGTAAACACCCCATTATAAACTGCGAGCAGTCTCCCTTTTTCTTCAGATTTAGTGAGGGGAGTGTTCGCCCGTAAGGCGCCTTTAGTTACATGCGTGGTCATTTGCGTGTCTCGCGTGTTTGGCACGACAGATAAAGAAAAAATAGAGACTGCTCGTATAGTCTATAGTATATATACTCCGTCTCTTAATTTATTGTAGTCTAAACTTACTTTTTCAATAATGAGCATTACCTTTTGTCGGATATAAAATGAATAAATTATCAAGGCTTATTAACCACCTCTCCGATAAACGTCCGGCACACCTTGCCAAAATAAGTATGCGCGCCGGCAAGATGTTACCTTTGCAGGGATTACCATAGTCTGCTACACAGCCGTTTCTAGTGTCGTCACGCAACGCTCCTCCCCAGTAACGGCGTTAGTGGGGAGGAGCGTTGCGATCGTATGAAGGCATAAAGATGATTTTTCAAGTTTTTAGAAAAGCTTGATAGGCTAAGAAACTATAGGGTTTGCTTCTTTCTTTGGCTACAACAATCAGACAAAGATTGAACGTGCGGAAGTATAGTTTCTCAGGGAAATATCCGAAATTTTAATTCTAGGGTATCTATAGACCCTGACTTGGTTATGGTCTTCTTACTTCAGCATGTCTCTGCTTTATATCTCCTCTCTCCAGCTACGTCAGTGAAAACGTATAATAATGGTGTTTACGTTAGATTGGTATTTAATAACCCGTATGCCGGCGAATTGTATCTTTTCTTTGTTACTCTTCTTTTAGTTTGGTTTGCTTGTGTGTGTGGTGTGTGTTTGTGTCTCTCTGTTAATATTGTATGCTTTAGTAAGCAATATAACAAACATCATATGGACCATAAAGGAAAAAACCGAGAAACGAATGATTCAATCTGAATACAATTCTCAAGTAATTCCTCTACCACGTACCTAACAATGGTAGTAGTTAAAAACAAAAACCTTTCAAGGTTTGAAAATCCCATAAAAAAAACGTCCCTTTATGTGACCGAATTGGCCAACTAAAAAATACGCGCTATGTGGGTTCGATTATTATCATCTTTCATTTAAATCAATGGGTCAGTTTCTAAAGAAACTGCGGTGTAATGCTTTGCTTGAGAGTGAAATGCAAAGATTTAAACTGAATTCAATTAATGAAAACCAGTTCGGAACCAATAAAGCAAAATAGCAAAACAAATGTAATATTTACCAGTGCAGTTTCTTCCATCTCCCTTGTATCCTGGTTTACAGGTGCAATTGAAAAACGGAGTCTTATCATGGCAAATGGCATCTCTGTGGCAGTTATGCTGGTTTGTAGCGCATTCATTTATATCTGAAATTAAAGAAATATCATAGTAGGGCATCATCATTGTTAGGGGGTGTTTACATGAGAAAACTCGCACCGGCGCGAGTTTCGTACCGACATGAAGTGAGGGGAGTGTTCGCCCGTAAGGCGCCTTTAGTTACATGCCTGGTCATTTGCGTGTCTCGCGTGTTTGGCACGACAGATAAAGAAAAAATAGAGACTGCTCGTATAGTCTATAGTATATCTACTCCGTCTCTTAATTTATTCTAGTCTAAACTACTTTTTCAGCAATGAGCAATAAATCTAGTCTGTTGAGCTCCCCCTTTTCATGCGCAAAAGTTATTAAGCTCCTCGTTCCCCCTGTTAAGCCTTCCCTCCCCTCCCCCATATTCTTAAATGAGACTGCATTAATTAATCACGAACCATATGGAATCAGCCAGGACTTTATCTTGAGCTGTGAAGCCACCAAGAGAGACTCGCCGAGAACTCTCTCGCCCTCTCTTTCCCAGACTTCGCGCTGACAACGGGACTGGAGAGAACGCCCAGGGATTAGGCTAATGTGGACTGGTTAACTTGCGGGAAGTTCGGATTTGATTTCGGCCGCTAATGATCTCCAACTTCATGGACGTTCACCTCTCATCAAACGTGCTTGAAATAAATAAGCTCCCCCCGTCACCCTCGAAAGGGAGGTTAATGAAGGATATATGGAGCTCTGCCTGCTCCTCGCATGGCACTCCTTCACGTAACAATGAGCGGTTTGCCTTAAAGTTCCAAGTGTGACAACGACTTCTTTGTAGCCTAATATGAAATTAAATAAACGACTGGGTTTAAAAGTGACTATTCAAGGTTCAGTAGTTTATAACCTTCATAAATTGGTCATTCGTATTTCCCTTTATTCACATAACTGTGATTTGGTTTTCTCTGCTACGTTTATCTTGCTACCCGATCAGGGTTTAAATGTCAGTTCTAGAGTTACCTTCACATGTTCTGTTTTGTCCCCTTTGAACCATTCTTAATCCACTCTTACAGACACATCCGTAAGAATAGTCGCCTTTTTTTTTGCAGGATGCTCCACGAGGACAAAAATCTCCACGTCTTTCACACTCGGTTAATGAAGCTGAAAATGTCACAATGTTGTAAAAGATGTGTAACTCTGAAAAACGTGTACTGAGTAAATGTTTAAACTGGCATTTTTATTTGCAGTTCAAAACAGAGAATATTACATGGCCGCGCGGAGATACGAAATTTCTCTTCGAGTGTTGAAAAATATTTCATGAGTGAGCGCAGCGAACAAGTGAAATATTTTTTCAACACGAGAAGAGAAATTTCGTATCTCCAAGCGACCATGTAATGTTCTTTTTATTATATAAACACCAATGAAATACCAAACCATTTCACTTTAACAGTTTTCAGTGTGAAAGGTGCGATTTATTATGTAGCCATAGCAAAGGATATTTTCACATGTGACGATGTCAAGTTTTCGCACAAAAGCTCACCTGGTATTTCATTGGTGTTTATATAATAAAATGAATTATTTCATATACTTCACATCATTTCACTCCTCACGGGAGATATGAAGTCAATAAATTGACCTCGCTCCCAATGTGTGGCTTCATAGCTCAGTTGGTAGAGCAACGCACCGGCAATGTGGAGGTCACGGGTTCGAATCCCGTTGAAGCCCTGATTTTTTTCTTCAGGCTTCTTCTTTCCAATTGCTTAAATTGGAAAATTTACTGCGATGATTATTCTTCACTTTCATCTACAACCGGAGTTAAAAAATGAATTATTTCGTATACTTCACATTAATATAAAACAGGTGATTGTTGTTCTCTGCGACTATCCAGAGTAGATAAAAATGATGTAGATTACCTCGACAGTAAAGAAGACTATTTACGTATCCGCATATACCTTATAGAACAAATACTTTCTCAATTGTCTTTTAAATCTAATTTCGACTGGAAGATTATATACTAGTTATTTTGTGTGCGTGAAAATAATACAAACAAAAAACGAAGAAACAAAGGAAAATAAGGAAAACAAGGAAAAGTCATCTCCTGGAAACCTCGTCTCCAGGGCGCTTTTCCCTCCTGGTAAAAATGTGATGATCGACGAAACCATTGCACATATATATTACGGACATTCCTCTTCAAGGCAAATCAGTATTTAAAATTGTCAAACTCCGCATGATGGTAGAGCTTTATTATTTATCACTTGAGATTACCGTTAACACACGTTTAGAAAAAAAAACTTAATGCAGAAGTGCTAATGACCATCAACACTTCAGGCTTTTTTACCGTTTACAATCTGAATTCTGTCATTGTCACAATCTTTTTTAGTGTGACCGCCGCCCGGATAGCTTAATTGGGAGAACTCTGGTCTGCCGAGAAGGAGGACGTTGGCTCAAACCCCGGCCAGACCAACAACCAGGACATTAACAAACTGGTGAGATCAATATTAGCTGTGACTAAAAGATCTTGTTTCAGTTCAGATGATCGCGTCGTTGGGCGCTGACGTTAAGCCGTTGGCCATGCCCCCTTCATCCATTTCTTATCAATTGAAAGGGGATGCAAAAGAACCCTTATTAATTGATGTTCAAAAAGATTTGGGGACGTAGAGCCCAGCGGCGAATCAAGTACAACAGACTTACCAGCACACTCATCAGGGAATAGAGGATCAACCAAACAAAATTTAGTGGGCCCACAGTAGTCTTCACGGCCTTTCCGACACGGCTGGAGCTCTGCAATGAAAACAACACTGGGATCATGTCCCTAATTAGTACATACCAGGTCCACACGGACTAAGTAATTTTTAATAGTTAAAACAAAAACATGCATGCCTTCACGGAAAGTTTCGTCACACTGAATTAATAAGTAAACCTGTACAGTTTATTTTTGTAAAATTCAAATTTACAAAGAAATGTCGGGGCAAGCATTAGTAGTATACATGTCTTAATACATTTTGGCAGTTTAGGGCTCATATTTCCAAGCCGGTCTGCAATTTCGCATTTTCTCTTAACTGATTATTGACAAACCGATCCGATCCTTCGAACAAAACAAAAAAAACAAGTTCCCGTGACGTCACCGTGAGTCTGCACTCTAATAGATCATTGGACAACGACAAATCATAGCGCGAGTGGCGCGTAGCATTTTACTACATTGCATAACATAAAATAGACAACAAATAGAGATTATTTGATACTCACCTCGACAATCCAGCCTGCCACCTCCACCAGTTTTTCCTTTGCAAATACATTTTTTGTCTATACAGCTAGCACTCTCGTGGCAGTCAGTATCACTCTCACAATCGGCTGTTGGTGCTAGGGCGTCGAAAAAAAGTGTGACAGAAAAATGAGCGAGAATAAATTCTTTCTTAACTTCCACTTGCAGAAACCAAAACTATTGGCTCACCCTTTGCTAACGTTCTGTGCGTGTTTTTTTTTTTTCACGCGCTAGACACGCAATCTCCCATAACATGTCCATGACGTTCTTTTGGCTCAACACATAATCCTTATCAACGATGAGGAGGACTGAGTGAAAAGCCAAACCCAAAGAAATCTCTGGCCAGTCACAATAGAAAACGGGGGATGTTACTAAAACGAGGAATGGGGAGCGGGGAACGGGGAACGGGGAACGGAAGTAAAATAACCAGTAGTCAGCGGTATCCTCCATAAAAATCCAAAAAAATGGCCGATCAAGAACCCGGTAAGATCGATGATGGAGGAGCGTCGAAACAACACTTAAGGTCGCTATTTTACTAATGAACTAATTATGCTCATGAGGTGCTTGAAATAATACGGAGGTAATAATTTCATGACATTTTTCACCTTTTTACGTTTTACTGAACAACAAAATATGCTCCAACAGCAGTTGAAAGAAGCTACAGTCGGGACAAAAACTCTCAAAGCACAGCCATATTTGGAACTCAAGCGAATCTATACTGTGTCTAACTCACAAAGCAATGAACTACTTTTGCTTGACGCGTTTCTTAGGGTTTTGGCTTAAATACATGCTGAGAGATAACGTAGATCGAAGCAGTCAGGTGTATTTCCTTGACAGTAATAGTGTGGCAGTACCAGTGGAGCTCCTTCCTGGCTGAATCGTTTTTTTCAGGCCCAAATTAAAACATGTTGGCGAGGAGATAAAACTGTAAGTCTAACAATATTATATTTACAAACCTATGATGAGAAGTAAGTGCAAATTGTATTATGTGAAAAGATAAGATGGATCAGGTTATTTAATACTTCAATAAAAGGCAACTTTAAACATATTAACATGCAATGTGCCAGGAATATCAACCATACCTTGCTCTTACAGATGACAGTTGTTTCAGAGCAAATGGCTATGCTGTGGTTTTATTTTATTGTAACCATGGCTGAAATTTTGCTTCCCTTTGTTTGGGGGTACGGTAATATGAATTTTGTAATTATGAGTTCAAAACAAAGTGATTAAAATTCAAACTTAGGATAAAAGTGAACCACAACTGAGCTGCAATATTAAGTGTTGCAAGTGTACATGGGGAAGTACTTTGGTTGGAAGGTACTTTCTAAAGGCTAGCTGTTAAAATATGCATGGGAAGTATACTTCCTCTGTTTAGCCCTCTGGATGCCTCTTTTTTTCTAGGGGGAGTCCTTTAATGTTTTTGCAGAGGGGAGCTCCACTTCTCTTTAATGAACGTTATTTTTACTGTGGAGAAAAATATTTCAAGCTCAGTGTAAAACTGAATGTGTCAGTGACTTAAACCAGTTAATATTGTCAAGCTGCTTTATTAGCTTAATTCAGTAATATTGCAACTTGCACCTACCATCAAGCATCACATCATCAATGTTGCAGAGGTTGGCAGCTTATTAGAAGGTGGTTGATAAGCCTTCAAGCAAGCTGTCTGTAGTTTTGGAAATAAAGAGTTCAAGGTCTCACACAAGTGATGGGAGGCAAAAGATTGGAGTGCGAATATGTTTTTCAGTAAACACGTGCAACTGTATGTGTACAGTGGCCACATTACACTTACCGTAAATCCTCTATTAAGCCCCCCCGGGGGGCTTATTTTTTTCAAGCACTTTTGAAGGGGGGCTTAATAGAGAGGGGGGGCTTAAAAGAGAGGGGGGGCTTATTTAATTTAGCGAAACGCATCACCTGTAGCAAAAATACCGTGGTATGAGACAGAGTAGACTTACATGTTGTACAATTTAAGTCACTGTCAAAAGTATTTAATTCACTTGTGGGAGCCTAAAGGTAACAAAAACAAAATTCTTATTCTTCAAAAATGCGCTTTCGACCTCATGTTCTTCGGTAATTTTTACGAGAAAGTTAAGCATATAAAGTTGGAGGTCATGCCGCCGAAGACCAAAAACAATATGGACTTCCAGCCTGAATAAATCATAACTGATCAGTCCACGTTAATCGTTAATTTTTTTGTGAAGAATAAGGATTGGAGGAGGGGGAGGGGGGGGGGGCTTAATAGAGAGGGGGGGCTTATTAACTTTCCTCATCTGAAAAGGGGGGGCTTATTAGAGAGGGGGGGGGGCTTATTTGAGAGGGGGGGCTTAATAGAGGATTTACGGTACTCAATGTTTCATGAACATATTGGGATTTTAAAAAAAGGGGATGGAAGCTTTTAAATGAATAAAAATTCATTTAATGAAGCACAGTATCAAAGAAATTGAAGAGAAGAATCAGGCTACAGTAACAGTAACCCAGAGGGGAGGAGGGGGGGGGGGGTTCTCACTGAAGTTTTATACGAAGAGGCTCTGCCCCAGGGACCAACCCCTTACCCTTTGTATGTACCATTTTAGACAGAAAAGGTACCCCTTTTGTATACCCTGCAGTGACAAATGGTGCCCCTTTCACATACCTAATTTTGAACGCTGCATCCCTTTTTGAGTGCTGTAAATACACCATCTTTACAATATGAATAAATCGCTAAAACAGGTTTTCTTGTCTCTCACATCCATAAAGTGCGCCTGTGACTGATCTCATTTTGATCCTTCAGCTGACTGAAATGACAAATGTCCCTTTCATATACTTCAAATATAAAAAAAGACCCTTCCCTTTCATGTACCTGAAGCCTGAAAAAGGTAACCTTTTCGGGGGGAGCCTCTCTGTTTAGGCCATTATAGTACCCCCTCCTGCACTGAGAACAGTACTTGATACAGTGATATTGTATGGTATGAGTTGCACCAAACGTTTTGTGCCCATGAAGAGGTACTTTGATTATTTTAAGATGATTTTCATTTTTCTTCAAAAGAAAAGGAAGAGTTTGGAATCTCATTCTTAGTGGGGGGGGGGGGGGGGGGGTGGTTAATTGAGGATCTGCAGTGAGTGAGAATCTTGCATTTAATGCAATCCAATGGTTTTGATTCAGGAAAGGGTCGTCAGGGGTATTTTGCAGAAAGACAAATGGCCACTGTACGACTTTGAAGTTTACTAATTAGGGTGAGGAAAAATGAGTGAATTCGATTCCATTAGGGTCATTATACTGGTCTATACTGGGTGAACTGACCTGAAACAAATTGTTTCATCACAGAATAATAAAATGATATTATTTTATTTTCATGGATCAGTGAAACACTTCAATATCGTGAATGCTTGCAGTGTAGTAGATCTAATAATATTAAAAGCAGAACCAGATTGTTAAAGTAGTCTTAGTAATTATGTGATGACATGGAACATTTTTTAAAGCAGACTGGAGACATCTCTATCAAAGGAAATAGGAGAAGTCTGCACGCAAGCTACCTGGCTACTTCGATGTATGTTATCTATCATGGAAAAGTAGTTCATTGCTTTGTGGGCTAGACTCAAAATAGATTCGCTTGAGTTCCAAATAAGGCTGTACATGTGCTTTGAGAGTTTTTGTCTCGATTGGCTTCTATCAACTGCTGTTGGAGCATATTTTGTTTCCTAAGGATAATTGTTTAGTAAAACGCAACGCAAAAAGGTGAAAAATGTCATTACCTCCGTATTCTTTCAAGCACCTCATGAGCATAATTAGTTCAAGTAAAATAGCGACGTTATTTAAGTTTGTTTCTACGGTTCTCTTTCACCGATCATCGGCCATATTGGATTTTATGGAGGTTACCGCTGACTACTTGTTCCCAGACTTCCGTTCCCCGTTCCCCGCTCCCGCTCCCCGTTCACCATTTTAGTAACATCCAGAAAACGGGCGACAATCGCGTTAGATACGTGTCTCCGGAACTACCAAACCTCGACAGACTCATCAGGCTTAATTCTGAAGAGGGGAGCACGGTATCACTGAGATATTGCTACGGATCAGAGAAGAGAGATCCGAGAATTTATTTCGCGAGTTAGATTGGGTCTCCTAGATTGAACGCTGGAATTTCCAGTGATAAGTATTCAAATGCATAAATGGTCTCTGTCCGCTTTATCTTCGTGACCTATTTCCCGCAATTCCCATACACATAACTATTGGTGCAAGTTCTAAACCAGGTATGTGAAGGGGGTACCATTTGTCAATGGAAGCCACTAGGGGAACCTTTTCTGTCAAAAATGGTATCTAGAAGGGAAGGGCTGGGCCTGTCGGGGCAGAGCCTCCCCGGGAGTATGGGAATTGCGCGCTTCTGTGTTCATTGACTCCCTAATTTATCAAACTTACCAAGTTTACATTTGTTTCCATTTCCTATAAGATCGCTTAAGCAGTTGCAAAATCCATCCAGAGTGTTGCAGTAAGCCTGATAAGAACAGTCGTAATGCTTGTAGCATCTTCTAATTCGTCCTTTCCCATAATTACTCAGAACTAAAACACGAGAAAATAATTTACATATATTAAGTCATTTAAGCCACTTTTCCCTTTCGTGAAGTGGACGTTTTAGCAAAGTTTAAAAGCAACAAGTTCTTAAGATGGAGAGTGGATCAGCGTTCGAAAAAAAAGGCGCTTTCGTTTGAGAGAAACTCCGTTAAAGTTCGAAATGACTGGAGGGCGAATGATACCTTGCCTCTTCTTGAGATAAAACCATTCAAAAGGACAATAAATTTATATAAATTTCATTTAGATTGATAGATTGATTTACGGAGAGGTAACTTGCCTCCAAAAGCCTCCAGAATGATAAAGTTTACTACTTACGGTTTTCATGGATTGTATATTTAAACCCAGCAGTTCGTAAGATGTGGCACGAGAAGTAAATCACCATAATAACAACAATCCATTTGGTTCTCATTTTTTTGTATCTTTCAGGGCGTTCGTACAACGCTCGATCGGTTTACGATTACTTTGTTAACTGACCCTTAGTTCGGATCTGTATTAGTTTGTAGTTAAAAGTCTTGCTTCAAATAATAGGTGGTAAAACTTAGAGCGTTGTCTGGCTTCATTCCGAATAAAAGCCTGGTCCGGCGCTGATGTCTATAAAACCGTTATAAACGTCGAAGAAACAGTTTACCACACTAGCGGTTACCATGCCAACACTAAATAATTGTTAGTGACGCAAATTTTCTAATTTCCTCGTCGCCAGATTTTTCAAGTAATTGCATATGGCAGATGACTGCAAAATATGACTGGAAACGAACTTCGCGCCGGATCATTGCAAATCGAAAATCGTGTAACCTGGGGCGAGTGGCGCATGCCTATCTGATATGACGCGAAAACCACGCGGACGAGAACGGCTTAGGCTGAGCCGTTCGATTTTATCATGTGAATGCACTATATCTACAACGTCACTTTGGAACGAAACTAATTCCGGAATGAAAGTCGTTCCTGTATTATATAACTGCCCCTTACTCGTGCTTATAAACAGACCAAAAGACCCACTGTATTTTGTTATCTGAACGACGGGAACCTAGGCAAATCTCGAAGTTCAGCTACGTCAGGGTACCAAATTCATCTTTTCAACTGAGAACGCTGTCAGAATCAAGCTATTTGCTGACGATGCTACTTCTTCGGAATGCGATTTAGATCTCTTTGCCGAAGCAAACTGAAAAAAAAAAATCAGTCAATTTCTCTTAAAGGATCGCCCACAATAATAAATAAAAAAAAACGCGCGCAACCCACTAACTGGCGACGTCACAATTGCTAATTTTTCCAACAAATATAGGTACACGACCGGGCTTTGGAACGATACCTACATGGACCGAAATATGATGGGAAATAGGATGAATTTGTTATTGAATAGAAACGGGTACCAAGGATCGAGCAGAAAAGATAATTTCAACTTAACTACGCACCGGGTTTATTAATTTCTCTGGTAATAAGATTTAATTAGCACGAAACAAAAGATAATTAATAATTAAATTACAAAGAATAAAAATGAGAAAGATGGAGCAGCTGCAACTTTGGATATACTTTATGGAATGAAAAAAAATAGCTGACCGGAAATGTAAAGGTAAGTTTTTAGGACACTTTGCGAATCTAGGGAAGGGGCCCAGTAGGTTCAGGGGAGCCGGGGCACCCGAGGGGGCTGCGAGACCTGGGGATATAAAAAACCGGAGAGTGAGCCTCAGCTTATATGTTAGGGGGCGTTTACATGAGAAAAGTCGCACCGGCGCAAGTTTCATACCGACATGACTTTTTGATTTGCTATCGCGTTTACATGATGACTGGGTCATTTCACATCTCGTTATTTGAAGGTACAATTCATGTTGATAAAATGCACTTGTGATTCAAAATCGCGAAAACTACGCATACGCTACCCGTTCAAGTCTACCGGCAGACCGAAACGGGTGGTCGTTTCGTGTTTACATGAAACCGTTGCGATATTTCGTACCGGAGTGAAATTCTCGCCCCGGGAAAAGAACCACGGTGAACTCACGCCGGGGTGACTCGCGCCAGCATGAAATTTGTGGTGGTATCATGTAAACAAATATAGAGCCATGAGAGGGAACCGGAGTGAACTCGCTCCGGGGCGAACGTCGTCCCGGTGTCATGTAAACACCCCATTATAAACTGCGAGCAGTCTCCCTTTTTCTTCAGATTTAGTGAGGGGAGTGTTCGCCCGTAAGGCGCCTTTAGTTACATGCGTGGTCATTTGCGTGTCTCGCGTGTTTGGCACTACAGATAAAGAAAAATAGAGATTGCTCGTATAGTCTATAGTATATCTACTCCGTCTCTTTAGTAAGCAATATAACAAACATCATATGGGCCATAAACGAAAAGACCGAGAAACTAATGATTCAATCTGAATAGCATTCTGAAGTAATTCAGCTACCAGGTAGCTAACAATGGTAGTGGTTAAAAACAAAAACCTTTCAAGGTTTGAAAATCCCATAAAAAAGAACGTCCCTTTATGTGACCGAATTGGTCAACTAAAAAATACGGGCTATGTGGGTTCGATTATTATCATGTTTCATTTAAATCAATGGGTCAGTTTCTAAAGAAACTGCGGCGTAATGCTTTGCTTGAGAGTGAAATGCAAAGATTTAAACTGAATTCAATTACTGAAAACCAGTTCGGAACCAATAAAGCAAAATAGAAAAACCAATGTAATATTTAATTACCAACGCAGTATCTTCCATCTCCCTGGTATCCTGGATTACAGATGCAAGTGAAAAACGGAATTTTATCATGGCAAATGGCATGTTTGTGGCAGTTATGCTGGTTTGTAGCGCATTCATTTATACCTGAAATTAAAGAAATATCATAGAAGGGCATCATCATTGTTAGGGGGCGTTTACATGAGAAAACTCGCAGCGGCGCGAGATTCATACCGACATGACTTTTTGATTTCGTATCGCGTTTACACGATGACTGGGTCATTTCACATCTCGTTATTTGAAGGTACAATTCATGTTGATAAAATGCACGTGTGATTCAAAATGGCGAAAATTACGCATACGCTACCCGTTCCAGTCTACCGGCAGACCGAAACGGGTGGTCGTTTCGTGTTTACATGAAACCGTTGCGAGATTTCGTACCGGAGTGAAATTCTCGCCCCGGCACAAGAACCACGGTGAACTCACGCCGGGGTGACTCGCGCCAGCATGAAATTTGTGGTGGTATCATGTAAACAAATATAGAGCCATGAGAGGGAACCGGAGTGAACTCGCTCCGGGGCGAACGTCGCCCCGGTGTCATGTAAACACCCCCTTATAAACTGCGAGCAGTCTCCCTTTTTCTTCAGATTTAGTGAGGGGAGTGTTCGCCCGTAATGCGCCTTTAGTTACATGCGTGGTCATTTGCGTGTCTCGCGTGTTTGGCACGACAGATAAAGAAAAAATAGAGACTGCTCGTATAGTCTATAGTATATCTACTCCGTCTCTTAATTTATTCTAGTCTAAACTACTTTTTCAGCAATGAGCAATAACTTTTGTCGGATATAAAATGAATAAATTATCAAGGCTTATTAACCACCTCTCCGATAAACGTTCTGCACACCTAGGCCTTGCCAAAATAATTATGCGTGCTGGCAAGATGTTACCTTTGCAGGGATTAGCATAGTCTGCTACAGAGCCGTTTCTAGTGTCGTCACGCAACGCTCCTCCCCAGTAACGGCGTTAGTGGGGAGGAGCGTTGCGATCGTATGAAGGCATAAAGATGATTTTTCAAGTTTTTAGAATAGCTTTAAAGGTTAAGAAACTATAGGGTTTGCTTCTTTCTTTGGCTACAACAATCAGACAAAGATTGAACGTGCGGAAGTATAGTTTCTCAGTGAAATATCCGAAATTTTAATTCTAGGGTATCTATAGACCCTGACTTGGTTATGCGCTTTTCACTTCAGCATGTCTCTGCTTTATATCTCCTATCTCCAGCTGCGTCATTGAAAACGTATAAATGTTTACGTTAGATTGGTATTTAATAACCCGTATGCCGGCAAATTGTATCTTTTCTTTGTTACTCTTCTTTTATTTTGGTTTGCTTGTGTGTGTGGTGTGTGTTTGTGTCTCTCTGTTAATATTGTATGCTTTAGTAAGCAATATAACAAACATCATATGGGCCATAAAGGAAAAAACCGATTAAATAATGATTCAATCTGAATAGCCTTCTGAAGTAATTCAGCTACCACGTAGCTAACAATGGTAGTAGTTAAAAAAAACAGAAACTTTCAAGGTTTGAAAATCCCATAAAAAAGAACGTCCCTTTATGTGACCGAATTGGTCAACTAAAAAATACGCGCTATGTGGGTTCGATTATTAGCATCTTTCATTTAAATGAATGGGTCAGTTTCTAAAGAAACTGCGGCGTAATGCTTTGCTTGAGAGTGAAATGCAAAGATTTAGACTGAATTCAATTAATGAAAACCAGTTCGGAACCAATAAAGCAAAATAGAAAAACAAATGTAATAATTACCAATGCAGTTTCTTCCATCTCCCGTGAATCCTGGTTCACACGTGCAAGTGAAAAACGGAGTTTTATCATGGCAAATGGCATATCTGTGGCAGTTATGCTGGTGTGTAGCGCATTCATTTATACCTGAAATTAAATAAATATCATAGAAGGGCATCATCATTGTTAGGGGGCGTTTACATGAGAAAACTCGCATCGGCGCGAGTTTCATACCGACATGACTTTTTGATTTGCTATCGCGTTTACACGATGACTGGGTCATTTCACATCTCGTTATTTGAAGGTACAATTCATGTTGATAAAATGCACGTGTGATTCAAAATCGCGAAAATTACGCGTGCGCTACCCGTTCCAGTCTACCGGCAGACCGAAACGGGTGGTCGTTTCGTGTTTACATGAAACCGTTGCGAGATTTCGTACCGGAGTGAAATTGTCGGCCCGGCACAAGACCCACGGTGAACTCACGCCGGGGTGACTCGCGCAAGCATGAAATTTGTGGTGGTATCATGTAAACAAATATAGAGCCATGAGAGGGAACCGGATTGAACTCGCTCCGGGGCGAACGTCGCCCCGGTGTCATGTAAACACCCCCTTATAAACTGCGAGCAGTCTCCCTTTTTCTTCAGATTTAGTGAGGGGAGTGTTCTCCCGTAAGGCGCCTTTAGTTACATGCGTGGTCATTTGCGTGTCTCGCGTGTTTGGCACGACAGATAAAGAAAAAATAGAGACTGCTCGTATAGTCTATGGTATATCTACTCCGTCTCTTAATTTATTCTAGTCTAAACTACTTTTTCAGCAATGAGCAATAACTTTTGTCGGATATAAAATGAATAAATTATCAAGGCTTATTAACCACCTCTCCGATAAACGTCCTGCACACCTAGGCCTTGCCAAAATAATTATGCGTGCTGGCAAGATGTTACCTTTGCAGGGATTAGCATAGTCTGCTACAGAGCCGTTTCTAGTGTCGTCACGCAACGCTCCTCCCCAGTAACGGCGTTAGTGGGGAGGAGCGTTGCGATCGTATGAAGGCATAAAGATGATTTTTCAAGTTTTTAGAAAAGCTTTAAAGGCTAAGAAACTATAGGGTTTGCTTCTTTCTTTGGCTACAACAATCAGACAAAGATTGAACGTGCGGAAGTATAGTTTCTCAGCGAAATATCCGAAATTTTAATTCTAGGGTATCTATAGACCCTGACTTGGTTACGCACTTTTTACTTCAGCATGTCTCTGCTTTATATCTCCTCTCTCTAGCTACGTCAGTGAAAACGTATAATAATGGTGTTTACGTTAGATTGGTATTTAATAACCCGTATGCCGGCGAATTGTATCTTTTCTTTGTTACTCTTCTTTTATTTTGGTTTGCTTGTTTTTGTGGTGTGTGTTTGTTTCTCTCTGTTAATATTGTATGCTTTAGTAAGCAATATAATAAACATCATATGGGCCATAAACGAAAAAACCGAGAAACTAATGATTCAATCTGAATAGCATTCTGAAATAATTCAGCTACCACGTAGCTAACAATGGTAGTAGTTAAAAACAAAAACCTTTCAAGGTTTGAAAATCCCATAAAAAAGAACGTCCTTTTATGTGACTGAATTGGTCAACTAAAAAATACGCGCTATGTGTGGTTCGATTATTAGCATCTTTCATTTAAATGAATGGGTCAGTTTCTAAAGAAACTGCGGTGTAATGCTTTGTTTGAGAGTGAAATGGAAAGATTTAAACTGAATTCAATTAATGAAAACCAGATCGGAACCAATAAAGCAAAATAGCAAAACAAATGTAATATTTACCAATGCAGTTTCTTCCATCTCCCTTGTATCCTGGTTTACAGGTGCAAGTGAAAAACGGAGTTTTATCATGGCAAATGGCATCTCTGTGGCAGTTATGCTGGTTTGTAGCGCATTCATTTATACCTGAAATTAAAGAAATATCATAGAAGGGCGTCATCATTGTTAGGGGGCGTTTACATGAGAAAACTCGCACCGGCGCGAGTTTCATACCGACATGACTTTTTGATTTCGTATCGCGTTTACATGATGACTGGGTCATTTCACATCTCGTTATTTGAAGGTACAATTCATGTTGATAAAATGCACGTGTGATTCAAAATCGCGAAAATTACGCGTGCGCTACCCGTTCCAGTCTACCGGGAGACCGAAACGGGTGGTCGTTTCGTGTTTACATGAAACCGTTGCGAGATTTCGCACCCGAGTGAAATTCTCGCCCCGGCACAAGAACCATGGGGAACTCACGCCGGGGTGACTCGCGCCAGCATGAAATTTGTGGTGGTATCATGTAAACAAATATAGAGCCATGAGAGGGAACCGGATTGAACTCGCTCCGGGGCGAACGTCGCCCCGGTGTCATGTAAACACCCCCTTATAAACTGCGAGCAGTCTCCCTTTTTCTTCAGATTTAGTGAGGGAAGTGTTCGCCCGTAAGGCGCCTTTAGTTATATGCGTGGTCATTTGCGTGTCTCGCGTGTTTGGCACGACAGATAAAGAAAAAATAGAGACTGCTCGTATAGTCTATAGTATATGTACTCCGTCTCTTAATTTATTCTAGTCTAAACTACTTTTTCAGCAATGAGCAATAACTTTTGTCGGATATAAAATGAATAAATTATCAAGGCTTATTAACCACCTCTCCGATAAACGTCCGGCACACCTAGGCCTTGCCAAAATAATTATGCGTGCTGGCAAGATGTTACCTTTGCAGGGATTAGCATAGTCTGCTACAGAGCCGTTTCTAGTGTCGTCACGCAACGCTCCTCCCCAGTAACGGCGTTAGTGGGGAGGAGCGTTGCGATCGTATGAAGGCATAAAGATGATTTTTCAAGTTTTTAGAAAAGCTTTAAAGGCTAAGAAACTATAGGGTTTGCTTCTTTCTTTGGCTACAACAATCAGACAAAGATTGAACGTGCGGAAGTATAGTTTCTCAGTGAAATATCCGAAATTTTAATTCTAGGGTATCTATAGACCCTGACTTGGTTATGCGCTTTTCACTTCAGCATGTCTCTGCTTTATATCTCCTCTCTCCAGCTACGTCAGTGAAAACGTATAATAATGGTGTTTACGTTAGATTGGTATTTAATAACCCGTATGCCGGCGAATTGTATCTTTTCTTTGTTACTCTTCTTTTATTTTGGTTTGCTTGTGTGTGTGGTGTGTGTTTGTGTCTCTCTGTTAATATTTTATGCTTTAGTAAGCAATATAACAAACATCATATGGGCCATAAACGAAAAAACCGAGAAACTAATGATTCAATCTGAATAGCATTCTGAAGTAATTCAGCTACCACGTAGCTAACAATGGTAGTAGTTAAAAACAAAAATCTTTCAAGGTTTGAAAATCCCATAAAAAAGAACGTCCCTTTATGTGACCGAATTGGTTAACTAAAAAATACGCGCTATGTGTGGCTCGATTATTATCATGTTTTATTTAAATCAATGGGTCAGTTTCTAAAGAAACTGCGGTGTAATGCTTTGCTTGAGAGTGAAATGCAAAGATTTAAATTGAATTCAATTAATGAAAACCAGTTCGGATCCAATAAAGCAAAATAGCAGAACAAATGTAATATTTACCAATGCAGTTTCTTCCATCTCCCTGGTATCCTGGTTTACAGGTGCAAGTGAAAAGCGGAGTTTTATCATGGCAAATGGCATGTCTGTGGCAGTTATGCTGGTTTGTAGCGCATTCATTTATAGCTGAAATTAAAGAAATACCATAGAAGGGCATCATCATTGTTAGGGGATGTAGAATCTATTTTAAGACTGTAATCTCCGTAAGAAAACCAAAACTATCTCAAGAAATCTCGACAAGTCTCGAGTCAAGTTCCATAAACGAGAGTTCGAGTTCAACCTCGTCCCATGACCTCAAACACGTGATCATTGTCAGGATTTACATAACATAACACAACTCGAAATGTCACTAACATTTTTTCCCTTCCCGAATTACAGGGAAGCTGAAATTCGAATACATTTTAACTGAAATATATCCTTAGCTCTAGATCATAGTTCTCCGAAGTGTTCTTGCTACTACACATTAATCTGATTACAGTTCGGTGTCCCGAATCTCCAGCGGAGAGATTCTAGTTATTGGTCGCTTACATTAACCCGTACCTCCACCACTCGCACAAGGCCGTCAGGGCCAGGGTACGTTTGCACGATGCGCCCAACATTCCACTGTCTCCTCACTGTTCCGGGATCAATAACAACGACAACATCTCCTACCCGCAAATTGTCCTTACGACAGTACCACTTCTTTCTTGATCGAATCTGCGGTAAGTATTCTTCAATCCATCGGTTCCACACATGTCTTGTGAGGTCTTGTAGTCTTCTCCAGCGCTTTCTGGGATTAAATGGCTCGGTGCCAACGCTCTCTGATACAAAATCACCACCTATCTGCCCGATCAGAAAGTGATTTGGAGTCAAAACGCGGTCGTCGTTAGGGTCGTCACTCACAGTTGTTAAAGGTCTCGAATTCAGCAGACTTTCTACCCCAATGAAGATTGTCTCCAACTCCTCATCATTAACCTCTGCATCACCGAGTACAGCAAGAATAGCTCGCTTTGCTGACTTGATCATAGATTCAAAGACCACCAAAATGTGGCGCGGCAGGGGGATTCCACTTCCAACTCTCTCCTTTATTGGAGGTCATCCGTTCTATCTTGTCTTGGTCCATAGCAGAGACTAGGTCTCGCAGTTCCCTCGATGCGCTTACAAAGTTTGTTCCATTGTCGCTTAACATTTGCTGTGGCCATCCTCTCCGCGCAGTCATTCTGACAAAAGCGTTAAGAAATGCATCAGTGTCCAAAGACGAGGCCATCTCTAAGTGGCAACAATGGGTCTTCGAATTCAAACAGAGAAACAAACACAAATAGCGCTTAGCTCGCACTCTTCCACGTCCTTGCTTAGTTAAGAAAGGTCCTCCAAAGTCTACTGCACAGCTCTCGAAAGGTCCGGAGGATTGCTGCAGTCAAATCTTCGGTAACGGTGCCATTTGCTGGTGAGCTGGCTTTGTTCGAAATCGTCTCGCACACTCAAAACATTCTCTCATGACTCTTTTCACCTGTTCACGAACATGGACCACTAAGTATTTCTCCCGTACATGATTAATCGTAAAGTTAAGCCCCATCTGATGACCCTCTAATTCATGGTAGTACTTAATCATCAGTCCTGTGAAAAGATTCCTCTTAGGCAGTATGATTGGACACTTTACATCATATGGGAGATCGTCCGCATGACGTAGTCTGGTGTTGGACCTCAAAATGCCATTAACTAATACTGGGTTAAACGGTGCCAATGTACTTCCTCTTAGGATTTCCTTGTTCCTTTTCAATGACTCTATCTCTGCTGAGTACACTTTAGACTGAACCTCCCGAATGATAAATTCCTCAGCGTTTTGAAGCTCCAACGGCTTCAGTTCACTTTTCTCTCTTTGATCAGCAGGTTTCCTACAATTGTCTGTAAATCGGCGCACCCACGCTGTCACACGAACTAAAGACAACCCAATTTCCAGTTCTCCCTTTTTTTTGACTCGATACCATTTAGAGTATCTTGAGGGGTCCAATCGCCACACCTCTTCGACACTAGCGGTTTCTTCACCTTCTTCAATTATTTGGTAACTTGTAGCATGCTTTGTTTCTGTTTCTTTTGTTTCTTTAAGTTCAAGGTTCTCTGTTGACGTTGGCTTGTCAAACTTGCACTCTGGCCAGTCATGTCTTGACTTCTTCAGAAATTCGGGCCCATTCCACCATAAGTCTGCGCTTGCTAACTCTTCTACTGTCAGGCCTCGTGTTCCAAGGACGGCGGGGTTTACATCCGTAGGAACATAGCGCCACTGATTAGGAGCAGAGAACTCAAGAATTTATCCAACACGATGGGCTATGAAAGGCTTATACTCTCTACTCTGACCTTGGATCCAGTACCCCACATTCATACTGTCCACCTAGTAGGTCACTCCATTTGTAGGTACCTTGAGTGCAGAGCAAACTTGTCTTGTCAATCGTAATCCAATGAAGTGCACCCAAGAGCTCTAATCTGGGGATGCTCACTACTTTCAATGTTGCAAGCCTTGACTTCGACATAATCAATCGAGCAGTGATGTCGCCATTCTCATACACATGACGTGCATAAACTACAGCTGTATATGCGTTCTCTGACGCGTCACTGAATGTATGAATGCTCAGTTCTTCCACCTTAGGACTTGGGTCTTTCAAACACCTTGGGATTTTCACAAGTTCAAGGTCTTCCAATTCTCGAAACCACTTTGTCCATTTTCGTTGATGAGGTGTCGGCAACAGTTCATCCCAATCCCGTGCCTCCAACCATGCCTTTTGTATCAACAACTTGGACCTGATTAGATAAGGTAATAAGAAGCCTAATGGGTCGTAAACTGCTGCTGTTCGCCTCAAAACATTCCTCTTAGTGAATTCAAATCCATCTAACTGTAACGAGTGTCTAAAGGAAAATTCGTCATCTGTGGCGGCCCACAGGACACCCAGGGTCTTGGTTGTTGGCATTTCTCTCTTCTCCAAGTCTATCTCAGAATCCCTGTCTTCTTCCTCCGCGTCAGCAATTACTTCCGGTTCATTCGAGATCCATTTACGGACATGAAAACCAGCCAAGTCCCCTAGTTCGGTAACCTGCTTTCTAGTTTCCTTCGCATCATCCACCGTAGGTGCGGATGGCATCAGATCATCCATGTAACAGTGTTCCAGAACTGCATTAGCTCCCAAGGGGTGAGTCTCCTTGTGAAGTCTGGCATGATGTTGCGAAGCAAACTGTACGCAAAATGGGCAGTAACACCCTCCAAAAATAAACCTCTTAAACTCGTAAACCTTTGGTGTATCCCCACTGTCCAAGTTCCTGTATAAGAATCCCTGTCCTCTGGTCTAAGAAGTATTTGGTGATACATTTGGCCCACATCACCAGCCAATGCAACTGGCTCTTTTCTGAATTTAACTAAAACATCCACAATGTCACTTTGCAACTTAGGACCCGGTAGTGATTCACTGTTCAAACTCTTTCCCTCTTGCTGAGCTGAGCCGTCGAAAACAATCCGAACTTTGGTTGTGGCCTTCTCTGGCCTCACCACAGGGAAATGTGGAAGGAAACATTCTGATGGTGGTCTCGGCTCATCTTCTGGGACTTCTCTGATATATTCTTTACTCAAGTAGTCATCAACCACTGATTGGTAAGCCTGTGCCAGCTTCTCGTCTTGCACTAACTTCATCTCAACGGTGTGAAGGCGTTTCTCTGCCATCTGTCGGTTTGGCGGTAATTCTGGTCTCTCATGTTTCCAAGGCACGGCAACTTCATATCTTTCACCATCAAACCTGATTGATTTGTCACTGCCTTCGTCCAAGAAACAATTAACTTGCAAGCGCCTCTCCCCATGTTTCAGAATACCAGGAACAGTACGCAAGGCAATACTCCTCTGTGCATGTTCTTGCACTGTTTCATATGTACTGGACTTGTTTTCCTCTGTCACGGGTGTGTCAGTCTTCCCCTCCATGCACCCAGAAGCTACTTTCTCCTCGTGAAGTAACCGATGGTGTCTGTCCTTGCATCCGTCAATTCCACACTCTCTGTTCCAAGTACATGAGTCACCAAGGTGCCCTTTCCCCAAGCAACGGTAACACAGTCCGAGTTTCTTCGCCGTCTCCCACTTCTTTCTATGTTCCATTCCCTTGAACATATCACATTTCCAAATTGGGTGTTTTTGGTTGCACATTTTACAGGGACGATCACGTTTCTCTTCTGTGGTCCCGAAATAAGACTTAATTGAGCTCTTTACTCGTAAACCTCCAACACTGGACAAACCATGCTTGATTTCTGATGCTTGTACCTGGTACTCAGCTTCCTCAGCAACCCAGCGACGCAGCTCTTCAAGAGACTCCAAGCTTCCCTTTTCTTTAATCCATCGGCAGTACTGGCTAAGTAGAACTTGAGGAAGTTTTTCCAGCACAATTGCATACAATGTTCCTCCTTCCAGGTCAGCAAACTTCTTATTTTCCTTTAAAGAAACCACAGTCCTCTCCAGTATGTCCGCAAATCTTTCTAGCTCTCTTGGATTATCAGCGTTTATTGGCCTCATCTTACGTAGCTCATCGATATGGGCTTGAACCTGTCGCCTGTTTCCCCCATACTTTCGATTCAACCTTGCCTTAGCCGCTTCGTACGCATGATCCGAGTAACCTAGTCCTTTCACCGTTTCGGCCGCCTCTCCTTCTAAACAACTTTCGAGCCGCAACATTTTAAACTGAGCTGACAAATTTGTTTCATCCACACAACTGGAAAACGCTGCCCACCACGACTGATATTAGGGACCTTAAGCAACCTAGACGACGAGCCGACTGGACGCCGGCCGGAAGTGTTTTCACGAAGCCGGCAACTTCTGCGCATGTCAGTGATGTCGTCCACATGGCGTTCACGACGTGACATCTGTTGATTTGCCGTCCTCAGGTGAACGTGAGCATTCAAAGCCATCTTTGACGTTTCTGTGCCCATTTTACCTTGTTTAATACTAATGTTTGAAAAAAGGAACCTTTTTTGTACTTTTTGCCGAAGGTTGGGCCGTTGGAAGAAAGATTTCGAGAGATTTTCGGTAAACCGTGAGCTGTGGTTTTCAATGGCTTCGGCGGGAAAGAACCTGTGAGTAGAAGTGAAATGTTTATGTTCTCCTTAAATGCTTCTGAACTGTAATTCGTTTCCAGAAGCACTATTTAACTCGAGAAGGAAAAGGCGTTGATATTCGGGACCCTTGCACGAAAGAGACCGGTTAAAAATAATTCAAGAAAAATCTCTCGAAGCATTTTCATCCACACTGTTTCTTTTTTTGTTTATGTGTTTTGAGATGTATATGTCTGCCTCTCGAAGCGAAAGCAAGATTTTTACTATGTTTCGTACATACTGTTTCCGGTAAACTTGATCAACGTGAATAGAGTCGTATATCCGTAGTAGATAAATGAATGGGACAATTAACTCCTGTAAAATGTATAGGACAACAAAACCAGTTCTGTACTGTTTGATTCTCGATTGATTCGATTCAAACCTTTTCATTTGATAAACTGTTTACTGATTTAAATCCCTCGGAGAGTAGGAAAAGTTCTTCCTCGTTAATTGCGTTGTTCTCATTGCTAAACTGAAGAAGTAACTCCCGTATTTCTTTAAACGAAGCCATTCAGTGCAGTCTACCTACTTCGGCGACGAGCTGAGACGGGAGCTTGCTTCAACATTTGTTTTTCCCGCTTTGGACGACGTTCTCGACCCAGACCTCACTCGTCTTCTCTCGTCGTCGTCCACAAACTCGTCCTGGCTGCTTAAGGTCCCTATTCTTTCTTGTCGCCCGAAAACTTTGGGATTCGAATCCGCTCCAGCTGTTTGTTTGCATCGACCACGTGACCATCTTTACCATGTGCGCTCTCAAATGTGCCGATCTGGCTTGTGTTATTTCCTTCGCTTTCCTTGCTGTTACTTTGCGATAAGAAAAGCCGAGCTTCCTTTGTCTCGTTGTCCACACGATCTATCATTTTATCCGCTTCATCACCTGTTGAAGCTGCCAGGATGCATGCTCATTTTCCCCGCACAAGGTTTGAAGCGAGTCTAACAGCTCCAACAATTCATCCCGTCGCTTGTCGATGTCCTGCAGTCTTCCCGTGACATTTTCCTAGTTTGGCGTTTTCAAACGATAATTCCGCCGCTAATTCGTTCAAAAGCTTCGTAATACTTGTCTTGAGGGTTCTTTTTTCCTTCTTTAACTCTTCTATTTTTCCATCCATAATTCCTCCAGCTTTAGTTCTCGATGGACTTCCCGCCAAATGTTTCCAAGTTCGAACGAGTCCCTTGCAAATTCCAGTTAGTCCAATTAATACACCAATGCCAATATCCGGTTTCCGAAGGACCAAAATGTAGATTCTATTTTAAGACTGTAATCTCCGTAATAAAACCAAAACTATCTCAAGAAATCTCGACAAGTCTCAAATCAAGTTCCATAAACGAGAGTTCGAGTTCAACCTCGTCCCATGACCTCAAACAAGTGATCATTGTCAGGATTTACATAATATAACACAACTCGAAATGTCACTAACAGGGGGTGTCTACATGAGAAAACTCGCACCGGCGCGAGTTTTATACCGACATGACTTTTTGATTTCGTATCGCGTTTACATGATGACTGGGTCATTTCACATCTCGTTACTTGAAGGTACAATTCATGTTGATAAAATGCACGTGTGATTCAAAATCGCGAAAATTACGCGTGCGCTACCCGTTCCAGTCTACCGGCAGACCGAAACGGGTGGTCGTTTCGTGTTTACATGAAACCATTGCGAGATTTCGTACCGGAGTGAAATTCTCGCCCCGGCACAAGAACCACGGTGAACCCACGCCGGGTTGACTCGCGCCAGCATGAAATTTGTGGCGGTATCATGTAAACAAATATAGAGCCATGAGAGGGAACCGGAGTGAACTCGCTCCGGGGCGAACGTCGCCCCGGTGTCATGTAAACACCCCCTTATAAACTGCGAGCAGTCTCCCTTTTTCTTCAGATTTAGTGAGGGGAGTGTTCGCCCGTAAGGCACCTTTAGTTACATGCGTGGTCATTGCGTGTCTCGCGTGTTTGGCACGACAGATAAAGAAAAAATAGAGACTGCTCGTATAGTCTATAGTATATCTACTCCGTCTCTTAATTTATTCTAGTCTAAACTACTTTTCCAGCAATGAGCAATAACTTTTGTCGGATATAAAATGAATAAATTATCAAGGCTTATTAACCACCTCTCCGATAAACGCCCGGCACACCTTGCCAAAATAATTATGCGTGCTGGCAAGATGTTACCTTTGCAGGGATTAGCATAGTCTGCTACACAGCCGTTTCTAGTGTCGTCACTCAACGCTCCTCCCCACTAACGGCGTTAGTGGGGAGGAGCGTTGCGTGACGACACCAAAAACGGCTGTGTAGCAGACTAGGATTAGCACAATCCTAGGCGATATACGTGTGCTTAAAAACTAAGGTGTTGAATTCAAACGGTAAGGGGTAACAAAGAATGTGGACTTCAATTTTCGCTCTGTGTAAGGCCTGTTTTAAACGTCGTGCTACTGCCGTGCTAAGCTGGCTCGACTGTAGCTCGACTGCAGCACGACACTAGCACGACTTGGTTTCAGACGTCGAATTTAATTCAGTCGAATAGAACGGCTGTTCCTTAAAACAAAACACAATAATAAAGATAACGGTTCAAGAAACTTTAAAATGTATTCTAATGCATTTGTATTTTATGAATTGAGTTCGGCACGGCGGTAGCACGAAGTTTGAAACTAAGTCAGGGGCTACTGCCATGTAGCACGGCAAGGCTTGCCGTGCTACACGGCAGTAGCACGACTTGGTTTCAATCGTCGCGCTGTACTGCCGTGCTAAAGTCGAATTTAATTCGATCAATTGAGTTCTGCACGGCAGTAGCACGACGTTGAAACGGGCCTAAGGTAAATTTGGTACTCTGGATTCCACTCACTGGTAGGCCTTTCCCGAATGTGCTCGGCAACTTTTGAGCAACGCTTGGCGTTTGGAGCAACTTTTTGCGGTTCTGGCAACCTCGAGCAAATTTTGCCTTTCTGAGCGACTTTTGAGCAAAATATATGCTTAGAACACATATCAAGTCAACGATTTCATAGAAAACTTCTGAATCAATTCATGTGAATTTCTTGAATGTTTATCAGTTTTTTTAAAAATTAAAAATAGATAAGTTTCCACCTATTTTTCTTGACCGATGTAATTGTGAAGAACGAAAAATTATGCTTTTACATGCTTTTAATTAACGTTGATTTAAATGTATCAAGAAAGTTAGGTGGCAACTTTTAAAATTAAGGTAGCAACGTTTTGGATTTTTGACAATTTTTGTTAGCAACCTTTTGGCATTCCAGTGAGCAACTTTCCAGCATTTTACTAGCACAATCGGGAAAGGCCTACTCACTGGATTGCAGATACCTTGTCGGTGGAACTTGGATTCCGGATTACAATCGTTAGCAGTTTTCCAGAGTCCGTCAGCTAAATTCTGGATTTCAAAGCCTAAGATTCTGGATTACCGAAGCGAAAAAATCCCAGTGGCACTTACGATAGCAGTTGTCCCCGTCTCCTTTGTATCCTGGCTTGCATATGCAGTTGTAGGCGAGGGGGGTGTCTTGGCAGAAAGCGGTTTTAGCGCAGTCATATTTATTCTGATGACATTCGTTTATACC
>JBBMOI010000008.1:1617500-1657500 GCA_038088405.1 Porites divaricata
AGGCAAAAAAATGTTCTAAAATTCAGGTTTCTGTTTCATTCGCCACTAAAGAATTCTCAACCGAAATTGTTTGTGGGAGGAAAAACTCTCTATAATTTTCACTTGTTTAACTCTTCTTTTGTGAATATTGGTAAACGTAAAATTCTTAAATGTCAGCTTATATTCGGGAATTGCCCTCAGACACAGAATGAAACCAGACAGTAAAGGTAAAATTATAGCTCTATGCACAGGACAAGCCCGATTACAGATTTCTGTACCGATACCTTTAACGTAAATTAACGCAACGATCCAACTTTTGGCAACCTATTTGTGAATAGCCTAACTGTAGACATGTTTTAGCTTGTTGTCCCCGGGAGTTTCAATGCATTTACTATCCAACTTGCACGAGCTAAACTTTTGGAAGACCTAAAACTGTAAAAGCGGAGAAAGTGCTGAAAAGTAGTCTTACGTGGCAAGATTGACTAAGAAAGCGTTAAATCAGTAAAGTAATTTCAAAATCCCTGATACAGGATATCAAAATACATATTTTTCGGAACTGTAAGTACGAAGATAACTTCTGCTTTCCAAACGAGCTTTCCAAACGAGCATGTTAATTTATGAGGAAATCTTCAAAAGCACGCAACTAGCCAATACTTCGCGGAAGAACGCCAACTCAACTGATGCAGTTAGCCTGAACTCAATGCCGTCAGGGTTTTTTGACTAAAAACTTTAAAACGCTTTATTTGTATTTGCCGTTTTTATGGTAAGGACGCATTATCCGTCTGGAAGGAGTTGGGCAAGTGCTGTTCAAAGACTATTTGTACAAGTAACGACCGAAACATTTGCACCTCTTTTATGCGTTTCCTGTAAAATAACTAATCCAGTCGGATCATAAAAATGGGTTGTTGGAATTTAATTGAAGTATGAAGCTGAAAGTGAATTATATAATTAAGTTTCTGGTAAATGGCTAGAGGATAGCAAAAGCTATGTTGTTTTTTGACTGATAAATGCGTACGTTATCGCAAACAATCCTTATTCTGACTATTAAGCATGATATTGCATCAAATGTATCATAAAGAGAAGCGGCAAACTAACTGATGATTAAAAACTTACGGCAATGAAGGAAACAGATCACCAACAAAGCAATACTCCATTTGGTAGCAGATGCCATTTTCAGCATTTTTAAAGGCTCTTTTGAAATTCTTGATCAGCTGAAGATCTTAGGCTTTAAATCTGCAATTATCGAACGTTTCGTAATCGTATTAACCGAACGCAGTGTTAGTTATAAAACCGAAAAATGTTGCCTCTGCTAAAACTTAAGACAAACAGGCAACGGTCAGGCTTTAACAAAATCCGTTAAAAAAATCGTTGAAGAACTTTTCGTTTGTGACGTTTGCGTCTTACATCGTCATAATTGAGGGCTTTGTGCGCGCGCTTTAATCGCGATTTTTAAGAAATCTGCGCGCGTTCACAGGACGTTTTACAACTTTTCACAGTGACATATTTCTTCTCTCTTTTTTAGTAATGTCATCAAAGATAAGAAAAATGGTGGATCTTACCTTTTTCGAATTTGTTTTTAAAGAGTTCTCATATTTTCCTGTTACTCTCTGTGTGCGGAAGCCTCAAAGTGAGGAATTTTTTGCTATCCTCTGTCGCCTAGTAATAATCATTTGTTTTCAGCTGGGCGCGTGCATTAATTTTCAGTTACCCGCGTGCGTCAGCAGCCATTTGAAGTAACGGTGATGTTACACCACAGGTGGCCCAAGCGTAATATGAGAGTTTGTATGGGAGAAATAGAGTTTGAAACTTAGATGAAATAAATGAAGTAAAAGCGATAAAAGTTTGAGTACTTTTACATCATCTGACCTGACAGTGAAATAATATTATTACACTGTCAGGTCAGATGATGTAAAAGTACTCAAATCGGGCTGAAACTTCGTAAAAACAAAGACAACGACTCCAGGTAACAATATTTACACTTTATTGATAACTTTTATCGCTTTTACTTCATTTATTTCATCTAAGTTTCAAACTCTATTTCTCCCATACAAACTCTCATATTACGCTTGGGCCACCTGTGGTTACACGAGACGATTCGCAACCACGAGTTTTAGTGCAACACAACGTTGCAACATTCTTGTGATATTGTTTCGAATGGTTACAACATTGTTCCAGTATTGCAACGCTGTGTTGCGCTAAAACCGTCGTTGCGAATCGTTCCGTGTAAAATCACCGTAAGTCAAAAGTTGATGTTCCACGGAACGATTGGCAACGACGATTTTTATCGTAAAACAGCGTTGCAACATTGTTGCGATATTGTTTCGAATGGTTACAACATTGTTCCAGCATTGCAAGGTATGTTGCGTAAAAACCGTCGTTGCGTAAGCGTCCCGTGTAATATGGCCTTAATTCATAAGTTTAATGTTACACGGGACGATTCGCATGCAACAACGATTTTTAGCGCAACAGAGAATTACAACATTGCTGCGAATTGTTTTGTTCCAAAATTGCTATGCTGTGTTGCGCTCAAAATCGTCGTTGTTTACCCTCTCCTCGCTTGTCTCCCTCTCGTGCGCCCGTTCCTTCTTGTGCCTACTACTTCCAGGCGCCTGCTACGCAGCCTACAGGCTCAGTGTGGAGCCAACCTCGTTTCCAGGGTCCTCTCCTACACGGAGCTGAGTAAGAGAGGACCCTGGGAACAAGGTTGAGCGGGGAGCATAGAACAAGCGAGAAGCGTGCGGAGGGATAGGTGGGAACGAGCGCAGAGCGCAAGCGGGGGGTTAGTGATCGCAACTTAAGAGAGCTTCCCTTGATAATTAACTAATACATCCCCAGAAACGTGATCACGAGTGACTGACGAGGCAGAAGAAAAATAACGCAAGAAAATTACCCCTCTGTCGTCTTCGATCCTTCTTTTAGCCTAACGCCTTCTGTCTGGGAAGCAGACAAATCGACAAATCGACAAATCGACAATGGCATTTTTAACAGGCCAACCATAGCCTGTACTCAAATCCTTGTACACAGGTGGGACCCAGAACAAGGATTTCGGCGCCGATTCGCAGATGTGATGAACTTAACCAGACAGGCAGGCTACTTCTCTTAGGGTGGGTTCTCCAACGTTGTCTTATCAAAACAAAGATGGCGGCCATACCATCGCCCAGACAGAGCGCAAAAACCGCAAGACATGCGCACTAGAGCTCTTATCCTGTTTCTTCTATTTCCGCCTTTCGATTTTCAACATGGCGGAAGACTAATCAGAATCTAATGTATCGGTCAAATCGAAGCTTCAGCATGCGCCCCCCCCCCCCCCCCCCGGGCATACCCTGGGCATTTGACACCTTTGCCGTCCCGGGGAGGAGGGAATTTGATTATCAGAGTCTTTTGCTGTACATACGTATATTTCGTCGATTGGCGTAGTTTCTTAACTGTCTGTAGCACAGTGGTCGCTCCATTTCAAAATTGCTGACCATGAAAATATCGTTAAACAGCGTTTAAACCTACCTTTGAGCAGGTCTAACTTACTGTTGTTCTTTAGTCGTTGTTGTAAACACTGTTATATATAGCCCTGGGCCGAATTGTTCAAAGCTTGGTTAAGATATAACCCGGGGTTTGAAAGCTGAAAAATCATTTCAGTTTTAATTCTTTTTGACAGTCTACAAGTTGATGATTGGAAACTCTAAAAATAACAGAGAAAATTATCCGAGAAAATGCTTTAGAACAGCAAGAAAAAGAAACCCGGGTAAAATTTATCCCCGGGTTAAGCGCTAATTGGCCTTCGAACAACAAATAGCTGGAGACAATTTTCAATTAATTTGCAACGCCTGGGTCCCCCACGAAATGATTCTTCATTTTCAACTCGCGTGATACATAACAAAGCATGATATTCAAGTTAAATCAGGTTAAAGAAAATCATGACATTTTATTTTCATTTTTATTTTGGTGTGAATGGACAAATTTTCGTTAGAGTAAAAGAGGACACACGTACTTTTCTCACATCATTACAGTAAAAATATTATTTGAAGGAAGATCATCGCAGTTATATACGCAACTTATGCAGTTGCGAAAAGAAAGTCTGAAAAAAAAATTCAGCCTTGTACGGGATTCGAACCCTTGACCTCTGCGATACCGGTGCAGCGCTCTACCAATTAAGCTAACAAGCCAATTGGGATCAGGTCGTTGAATCGGTTCGTTATAAACCCGTGAAAGCAGTTCACATATATATGATTTTCATATATTCATAATTTCAGTAAAAATATTGTTGGAGAGAATTCTTATTAATTTATTAAGAGATTTGTAGCAGAGTAATTTTTAATGTAGCTTACTTTTATAGAGAGCTCTACCTTCCTGTGAGTATATAACCTGTTTTGCCTTAAAAATCGTAAAGTGATATCAAAATCCAGTTGAAATTTGAATCAATGCAAGCAAATCACAATAATCGGTAGTATATTCTCAAAGAAACTGCTAAACCTTTTTATTTTTGTGATTCTTATTTGTAGGTACTGAAATGCTGGTTGAAAAAAGTAGGTGCATCTTTCAGTAATTTGACATCAGCTATATACTAGAATTTATTTATTACCAATTCACTCCACTACATTACAAGCAAATAAGCTAAAACTACTATGGAGAAGGAGACAACCAAAAGCGCAAATGCGCCATACTATGGATGCCCCCGACTATCTAAATATAAGAAAAATATATACAAATAGAAATGTAAGAGTTCTAGTAATCCTTAATAAAGCTTAAAACATTTTTTTTAAAAGTTGCAATACTGTTTGATTTTCTAATATGATTAGGTAAACCATTCCATTCATTTACAACCCGGTTAAAAAAACTATATTTAAAACCATCAGTTCTGCTAAAATTTGGAGCAAGGTCCTGTGTGTCATTTTTCCTCAGCTTATAACCTGTATTTCTGTCCTTACAAAATATGAGCTTATTTGAAATGTCAATGTCATAATGTCCATTAATTACATCAAAAAAAATGTAACATAAAAAATGTAACATACTAGTAGTCCAGTATCATAATCATCATCAGACCCAATGATCCATCTGGTAGCTCTTCGCTGAACAGCCTCCAATTTATCAATATTACGTTTAGTATGAGGGTTCCAAGTTTCGCATGAATATTCTAATAAAGGTCTCACAAGACTACAATAAAGTGTGTTCATGCTATCAATATCCTTTAAGTCCCTACAAGTCCTAGCAGTAAATAACCCTAAATCTTTATACACATTAACACTTTCCAAAGGTTGACCTTCAATATTGTACTCCCCAACTAAGGGTGACTTTTTCCTGGTTATTCGCATGATCTTACATTTCTTGGTATTAATTCTCATCTTATTCATCTTGCACCAATCTGAAATTTTATCTACGTCACTTTGAAAAGTAGACAGATCTTCTTGAGTACTAATAACCCTATACATTTTACTGTCATCAGCATACAAAGCAATTGAGCTTTCCTTACTAATTACCCCCGGTAAATCGTTGATGTAGACTATGAAGAATAATGGTCCCAACAAAGAACCTTGTGGGACACCAGAGGTTACGGTTAACCAGTTGGAAGCCTCTCCTTTCACTACAACACGCTGTTGACGTTCTGTTAAATAATCTCTACACCAATTTAGCAAACCTCCATGGACACCATATTTGTAAAGTTTGGACTTAATATAATAACATAACTTGATGGCTATTGTAGCAGGTATCATCTTTCTCCACTGTAGACAACTGTGAACTTAATTCCATCATGTAGGTATGCCTCAGATGATTCTATTAAAACTGTTTTTCAAGGTGGATATTTAGGTTGGTACCAACGTGGTGTCCTCAATAAAGTGATATATAATTTTGTTTGTTTGAACACTGTCAGAAAATGGGACGTAAAACAACCCACAAAACATTAATTTTCTAGTAAATGCAGACCATTTGTGTCATCAGACGTGTCAAACATTACTTCAAATGATTTAGAAAATGAAACTGTGCCCTATGATAGAATTAAATGTCATGTCTTGTAACACCGCAAGTATCTACGTGCCGACTAGTCTTTGTGGAAGTTTAAGGAATCTATTTATAAGATGTTTAATTCAACAGTCATAGCAAATTATGTTTATTGACAAGAACCACCAACTTAGACCACACTGAAAATTCAAAAAATATAAAGTAAACATGTTAAAGAGTGGTAAGTCTAGTCCTCCCAGAGCTACTGTCCAAGGCTTGTATGTGTACTAGTATTTCTGACCTATACAACTTTACACTTCGTGGCAATTTCGCTGAGATTTTTGTTTAATGTTTTACTAGGGGATGCAGATCCTGAGCCGTGGAGGGCAGGCATGTGGACACCAGCAGGTAAGGTCAGATGATAATTGCAAGTGTAATTGGGTTAAAGCTTATTGTGCATACGAGGCTCAATTTCCAAGTATGTAACTCCCCAATTATAGGATGCTAGCTTTTCGAATAGGGGCTTACATTTATAAAAAGGAAGTATATAGTGTATAGCGAGAAAAGTGAGAAAAGAGCCATGAAGAAAAAAGGATGATATTACAGACTTTGATCATGTGTTAACAGGAAAGGAGCAAAAAATTAATGACAGCACCGAAAAGAAAGTCATGTGATCGGGCTAGTGAACTCTGTTCTTAGCTTGCCCAGAATAAGCTAGTGACGATTTTGGTGGGAATTTCAATTACAGAAGTACTGTAAGACAATTTGTTTAAGTTCCTAATAACTTCATGTAGATCATAAGCTGTTTTCAAGCTGATCTGAAGAAGTGAAATTATTACAATGATTGTTAACATTATTACAATTATTATTATAATGAATAATTAGCAAAGCTGGTAATAAAATAACTAATATTTAACCATTAATTGAATATTAATCCTGCTCAACAAAAATTTTTTCGGGCTAATGAAAATGACTTTCAGGCTAGTACATTATAAATTAAACTAACTTTCTTTGCGCTGTGAATGAGTCGGTAATAGAAGCATTCCTATCCCCTCTGTTGTTGTGGAAAAGTCTTTTATCACTCTTTTGAAACCACAGTCATTTGTACAGGCTGTTAAGAGGTTATAAAATATTGTACCCAGTGCAATTTACAACAGAACTTGTGGCCCATGCTATCTGTCAGCTCGGAAGACCAGAACCCCAAGCAGGACAAAGGTTTCCATGACAACAGGAAAGGCACTGAAAAGAACATTTTAAGAAGATAGTGACTACTGTATCACTTCTACTACTAGGTCGGCCTTAGCTGAGTCATTGTCCATACAATATGATAGATGCATCTTGGTGGGTCACAACTCATCGCCATGATTTGCTGGCTGTTGCCTTACTGTGAGCTCATCCAATCTCTGACAGGTCTTGTTTTTTATCCTGCAGGGTGTCAAGCCACCCTCCTCACAAGCTAAAAACTGGTGGGGGAGCCCGTTTAGTCACCGACAACCTGACCTTGTACTACAAGGTACCAGTAGCAGTAGCAGTAGCAGTAGCAGAGCAGCTCTGACCTGCTACTGTATCAACTGCTATTATTTAAACACAAACTTTCCGGCCTGTTCTCCATACATATTTTCCTTAAATATCAGGTTTGAAAGAATTATTACTTTGATGCATTGTAAAAGACCAAAGTGTTTTCCCTTTGACGATCACTTCATTACTAATCCTGCTCAACATGAAATGGGACAGCTACATGTATGAGTAAAAGCACAACTGTCGTCTGTTTGGTTTTGACATTTTCGCCTCCAAATTTGTTGGTATTTCAAACCTAAGCTAAGGCATTTTTACACAGTCACTAAAACAATCACTAAATAAGGTTGACACTAGAAGACAAAATAATTTCTATAATTATCAGAAAAAAGGGTTTTTATTCTACATAAGTTTTACAGGTACTTAAAAGCCAATATTTTTTTGTTCAGTGTTCTATTACTACAATTTATTGTTTTGTTTTTTTCCAAGCAATCCTTTGATTCTTTGTTTGCTCTGCAGCTGAGCAATGTCTTGCTAGTGAAGCTGAAGAACATTGCATCTTTCCACAAGTGAAGTAAAAGGCACTTACCTACAGAATCCAAAAACGTACCAGAACTTGTCACAATCCCACTCTTCAAGAACAAACATGGACAATGAAATGGCAGCACTGGAGTGGGCTGCTATTGCTACTACTTGTCAAGGAAAGGTCATGATAAATGCACATAAATAAATAAATAAATATATACGTAAAAAAAAACACACTTGATTTGGTCTTCCACATTACCTATATGGATTATGAATTATTGAAAACAGATGAGAAACACACACATAGTAAACAGCTATTACAGCCCAGAGACTGAGGTAACAAATGAGTTTTCAAATCAATCTCCAGTATGGCATGGGGGGGGGGGGGGGGGGGGGTTAGAGATGAGAAGTATGAGAAGTATGACAATGTGAAATGAAGATTACCATATTCAGACAAGGCTTCACCTTGGGCAGGGAAAACTCTACCTCCCCAACACCTACACCGCTTGAGTCAATTTTTGTGTATATTTTGTGGTTCAATTTTATCCTTGGTTTTAATTTTATTTCCTTTTGTGTTTGGGTATGGTAATGTACAATAATTAGTTTGAAACAAAAGAAAATAAAATTTAAACCAAGGATAAAATTGAACTACAACATAATTATATACCGCTGGCCTTTCAGAACTCCTACCCCATTATTATAGTCTATTTAGTGACCAATTAAAAATATAGACACCAACTTAGTCGCTTCTAGGCAAATTTACTTGGTGACTTTCTCTTTATATATCTAACTAAAAAACCTTATAACTACCGGTAGGTCAGTCATCCTAAAATGAATTGAAACATTTTTTTTCAAATGCCTAGAAATAACAATTTTCTGAACCCCAAGATCCCAAAAATGTGCGACCCTATTCAAGTAACTCTTTTGAAAATGTCAGTAATCCCATTATTATAGTCAACCCAGCCACGAAAATGTGGCTCCATCTAGCGGCACATCCCCATTAGCTTATTACTAGGAAGTACCCACCCTAGCCAGACTTCACATTGCTCTATCCAGGTAGACAGAGATAAAAATAATTCTATCGGTGGAAAAAGGATACAAAACATACTTGCTGTACCACTGAACATAGAACAACCACCTAGAAATCCTCCAAATTCCACACCCAGAAACACCAGAGTAAGAGACAAACCAACAATCAACCTAAACAATCAAGTATTGTTGTCACAAAGTTGTAAAATTGTCCCATGAACCTAGTTTATTAGCTAAGCTCCCAGTTCAGTGGAAGGACATCTGGAATAGTAACTACAGTGTAGAAGATTACACATGTATGTACTACAGGTTTGACTCCTGTTTGAGATATGCCATTGTTATTCTGACTCTCGCCAATGGATAAGCAGATTTCTATCACCAAGTAACTTTTTCTCACAACCTTTTGAAAAAAACCTTTCCAATCTCCCACCCACCCCGCCTCAATTTTTTTGGCCTCGTTTAAAATGGATTTTTTCTGGTTATTTGCCAAGGACACTCATATATCGGGGAATATATGAATAAAATATGTGAATAAAAATGAAATTCCCCTTGGAAGAAGCAAATTCTTCTCTGAGTCAACATTCTCGAAGTGGAATAACGCTTTTGTCTAATGTTTTGTCCCACCTAGATTAGCTTGATAGCTATTTATGGGGCATACAGAATACTGTAAAACTTTATTGTTTGTTAATTAAAAAAATTGTTGTCGTTTGTTTGTTGTAGTTTATACAATTGAGCCTTTCCACAATGGCCACCTCGGGGACAGAAGACACTGTAGCCGTTGAAGAGAGTGGCAATTGTGGAGAGGTTTAAACAAGATTCAGTGTATGGACTGTCTGTCAAAAAAAGTGGCTGTTGCATAGAGGTGGCAGTTGGGGAGAGGTGGCCATTAGTGGATTAGTTCAACTGTGTAAAATACACTTAACTTTTTATTACATGGATAAATTTGCTTTCAAAACTTCCTGACAAAACTGAAAGTATGAAACATATCAGCTTAAACGGAGCAGAAAATATTTTACAATGTTGTTTCCATAAACATACTCGGTATCTTTAGATGAAAATTCGCTGTCTGTATACTGGAGTGGCAAGCATGCTTTCACGTTAGCATCCTACAAAAATCAACGAAAACAGTGTATTAGGTGAAAGCTAGTAAGATTTCCGCACAGCCCCACACATTTATTTTGCATACATTTACGCTCATTGAGAAAATAATTAATTAGTTAATTAATTAATTCACCTAATTTAAAATCTTTGGCTTACAAGACCTTGGTCCGACCACTACTTACCAAGGAGAATGTGAAGAAACAAGAAATGGTACAGAGACGTGCAGCTCGGCATGTCTTAAACCGTTTCAATTATTTATCAAGAGGGTGTCAATGGGGTTAACTGTTTAAAGTATGAAGGCCTTTTTTTGCTATCGTAAGCGTATAAATTACAAAATATTTACTGACAAGCATATAAAAGCATGTGATTTTTAAGCGTATATGGAGCAAAGTAAACACACAAAAGACCTAAAAGTAAACAAATTAATACAAAAAATGAGGCTTTTCTAAGAATAACACGATTATTTAGATTAGGGAATGAAAAAAAGGCCTTTTTTGTGAATATTCACTTGCTTCCCGTCTTTCTGTGACATTTCATGGTATTTGCTGTGAGGAAAGAACGCTGAGTATGTGACTGATTCAGCTACAGTGTGTGTCAAGCTTGTAACCCCTTTGGACGGTACAATTGAATTCCTAACACACTTGGGGACTTGTTCCGTAACTTTGGAATTCATTTGTGAGGTGAGACCAGTGTGGAAGTCTACCTTTGTAGAAGCGCAAACCTGTCTACATGAGGGTGTTACAAGGTTCCTTAAAAGATGTAGTCTCAGATGTACAATTGATCATGAAGATTGGTTCAGAAAGTCACAAATGGACTAGAGGGCACAGTAGCCAACAAGGCCATGCAATCCTTTGAGCTTGTGTTAAAAAGCATTACTCGTCTTCTAAAAGCATCAGAATTTATAAGCCCAGATGCTACAAACGAGATCAAGCTACAGTCTCTATTGACTTTGGTTGTGGAGAACCTTCACGCAACCACAAAGATGAAACACCCAGCACCAAGTTTGCTGGACTACTGCCGAGATTTGGGAAATGTAGCGAGAGAATCTATTAAGGGAATAACAAACTGGTCTACCAAATACTTCACCCAATGGAAATCCTATTATCCATTCCAGAGCTCACAATGGACCTTTCTGCTATTGCAAAATTAAACCAAATTCCAGTAGTGCCCATAGACAAGACAAGGGAATAGGCAAGTGAACATGGGCAGTGTGTTCAACAGCTTATTACTGTTAATAGGCAGCAAACGACAAAATTTGCAGCTAGCACATTGCCCATCTCAGCCCACGTGGGCTATAAACCTACATGTACCAATGTAGGAAGAAGAAGTTATCGAAAAAAGGAAGGGGAAGTCTTCGAATAGCATGACTCTGACTTTGATTCCAATTTATGTTTGCCTCAACTAAGAATGAGCAGATGGAGTGTGATGTTGTGGTGCATTCTACCTTGAAAACGCGAAATGGCACACAGATAAAAGCAGTGGTTAGGCTGGATTTGTAAGACCTCTCGTAAGAAACTACCGGTAATATTCAGGCTGCTTCGATGGGCTCGCGCGCTTTGCGCGTGTAAGACTCTTACGGCACGCTTTACCGATTTTGAGGAAAAAACCGACTGTTTTGCAGTCTAGCTTTGATATAGTGTTCAAGAAAATTGCAAATTGGAAAGTGGGATAAAACTTATTTTTGGAAGTCTTGAAGATAAGTGATTTGTAAAAAAACTACCACATAAATGGCCATAACCGTCCGCGGGACTCAAAATAAATTATTTTGCAAATTAACTGACTAAACGTTTTTATTTCTGCTTACTGACTAAGTGCCAATTTTTGAGCTGTTTACTGACTAAGTAGCATTTTTTTAGCTGTTTACTGACTACAGCTATACCCCATTGACACCCTCTATCAAGTGTTGATGAAATGCTACAGGAATTGCAATGGAACACCCTTGAAGAAAGATGGAAAAAGGATAGGCTAGTCATGTTCTATAAAATCCAAAATGAAATGAATGAACAAACTGGAATAGACACTGGGAAATATCTGAAGCCGCTGGGCTGAGTTAGCCGGCACGTGAACAACCAAGCTTATGAGGTCCCTTTTGCTTTCACTGATTATTATAAATTCTCTTACTTCCCAAGAACAATAAACGAGTGGAACGTTTTGCCAAACGAGACAGTACGTGCCTTTTCTTTGATAGCATTCACGAACTACCTTTAATTTAATTTATAATATGTGACCAGGCACGGGATTTCGTACACTAACACTTTACCGTTTAACGGAACAATCCGTTTACTCTCCGTTTACCATCCGTTTGAAACGGATCATCAAAGCGTTTAAACGCTTTCCTCATCCGTTTAACGTTTTCGACAAAACGTTTAAACGGTTAGCCTATCCGTTTAACGATAACTAACTTGCATCAGATTCTGTTTAACGTTTTTGACAAGCAAGCATATGAAGAAAACAGTCCTTTATCGATCCCACTGCGGTCGAGCGGCTCTGTTGCTCTTCGATTTAACCTACCGTTTTTAACTCTCTGGACTATTAGAAGGTCTTCGATTAGAAGAATTCTCAATCGAAGACCCGTATCAGTAATAGCCCTATAATAATTGTTCTTGATTCTATATATCAAAAGCTTCATATCTTTTTACGGCAACAGGATCAAGGAGCGAATTCGGTATGTTTGCGAACTCGAATGTCACGCTGGAATTCGAACTTGACAGGTAGTGCCGGAAACCGGCGTAAACCTACGGCGAAATCTACAAAATCTTCTTTGAGTTTTTCATCGTTTATTCCCATCAGTTAAAAGAATACGAAAATCGCTTTTAAAAAGTATTACACATTACCTCACGAAAACGAATGCAAGATGAAACCAGCAAGACAAAAGTTGAGCTTTAAGTTTACACGCTTATGCAAATTTATTTCGATTACGATAGTGAAATTTTTTCACTTGATAGTTCGCCGCCTATGATTGACAAGCTTTTATAGTCTGCGTAGCAAGCGTTTTCGTTTGGTCTCGGAGCAAAGATAGACCGAGGAACGGAATTTTTGGTCCTAAAAACCGCACAGAAACGCTTGATACGCAGGCTACCTGTACTTTACTTATGCAAATAATTTTCAAATCTGCGACAAGAAATGCATTGAGCTTCAAAGCACGAGACTCTCGGCTCACTTCACTTGCAGGATTCTATTGGTGTCAGTCAAAAAGTATTAGTATGAACAGCAGTGTTCTGCAAAAACAATTCCTATAATTCTTTTCAAAGGTTTCTGATCGTTGTGTGGCTTCCCGTGGTTACGACCGAACTCCCTTCCCGCATTTTTTTTAGCCCGACTTCCGATCTGTTTAAAGGTCTGTCCTTCCGTTTAACGTTTCGAGCTATCCGTTTATAGATTCTGTTCAGCCGTTTAACGTTTCAAGCCATCCGTTTATTTTTTTTCTCAGCCGTTTAACGGTTTATTGAATACGTTTTTGGACTTTCCTCTACCGTTTAACGTTTTGGACTAACCGTTTAAACGCTCAAAAAACCCGTTTACTATCCGTTTACAAACCGTTTGTTTTTACCCGTTTAACGGAAAAGCGTTAGTGTACGAAATCCTGTGCCCGGTCACATATTATTCATTACTTTTATCTTATTTATTTATTTATCGACCGCAGGCCAATTTGCAAGAATCATCAATTATGTGATGGAGACAAAGTAATGGTAGATAGATAGATAATACGAAATTGCTAGCTACATGCTTTGCTTTAGACAAAGCACGGTCGAGCATCTAAGATATAGTAAAAGCTTCAGCTTCATTAGTACAGTAAAAGAAATGTAAGAAAATGTAAATCTATGTCTGAAGGTCTGAATGAATAAAGTTCAGTTCAGTTACGGAACAGCAGTACGTATGATAATTAAGCTTAACTTACATAAATGTTGCTGAAGTGTCTAGTAAAATTTCACTAACCTTGGATAAAAATATTATGATAGTAACGACAAAATGTGCGACAAGACTTAAAAATCTTGAAACAACAAGACTCCCAAGAAACATTTTTCGACGTCTTACGGCTTACATTCTCATCTCCAGGCAAATTTTCTTTACAAATTCTCAACGAAGTATCAGTAAACAACAAAACGCGGAAACCGCCATTTTGATTGCTGTGGGACCTCGCCTTCAAGCGATGAAACTTGTTTCCAGGCGACAAAAGCATACATACTGTGTACAGGGCATACTTTTCCCGCGCGTCTTTCGTTGTTTGAAGTAGTAGAAGAAAAAACAACAACAACAACAACAACAACAAAAACGACAACGACAACAGCAGACTAGAAAGGCTTTTTATATTTCGTTTGCTTTGACATTTTTTAAAATTAATTATTTTTATCAATCATCAATTATCATTATTACGTCAATCAATGAAATATTTAAATCACTGATTTTCCTCTACAGCAAATAATGTTTAAAGTTTTGTGTACTTTGACCACCTGAATGAATCTCTTGGAATTGGAAACCTTTAAATGGGAAGAAGATCACGACAACTCCTCTTTACTATCTTGGTCTTCTGTTCATTAATCCACGTTTTTGAATCATTTGGCATACATGTCACACCCGTAACATATCGTAAGTTATTTATTTGGTACTGAAACTGTGATTGGAGAAGACTTTTCGATGATTTTCTATCTTCGGCGTCATAGCATGGTCTCGAATGATTGTTTCTCTGAGCGTATTTGCGAAATTGGCCGAATTTATCAGTACTAGAGACGTCTAGACAGATTATCCGTCAGACGAATAATTCGTCTAAGTATAAATCCGAAGACGAACTTTGACGAATAATTTGTCTAGATATTTTAAGCAGGAGATAGGAAACATTAGAAAATATAGAAAACAGTTCCTCTCATGTGGAAACTTCGTCAAAAAACCGTCTAAGTCGTTCCGTTTAGATATGAATTTAGAGACGCATCATCTGTCTAAGACGAATTTTCCGTGCAGAGATGCAAACCTATGGAGACCTAAAATAGGGAGACTGTCTTTTTTTTTACTTCCCCCCGGAATTTCAACGACCCCCCCCCCGAAAAATTGACCCAGCCCCCACATTATATGACGTCTTACATGATGTACATACTATCAAAATTCGAATGCTAGAAATAATCTTTGTCAATGACAAAAATGCCCCAGAAACCGTACTGCGAATAAGAAAACTTCAAGTTTTGAGCTAGAAATGGGCTAAATCTCAAACTAAGACTGTTTTATTTTTTTTACTAAGTATTCAATATTTATAGTGAACGTAAAAAGCGGGAGATTTATGTACCAAAGCGGGAGAGCGGGAGACGAGGCAAAAAAGCGTAAGTCTCCCGCCAAAAGCGGGAGAGTTGGCATCCATGCGTCTGTTAGCGCGTCTTCAACACGTGGTAACATACGAATCAGCCTCAGACTAATTTTGCTCCACAATTCTTCTTAGTACCCAGTTTATAATTGGAAGAATTATCCGAATAATTCGTCTCTAACCATTCTTTTTACTCAACCAACAAAGTTAGAGCCAAATTTTGAAGTGTTGTTCTCAAGGTTTTTCTGAGGCGATCTGCACGTGTTTATATCTCAAGCCCTGGTTCATTCGAATAAGTGTGAGTGATTTCTTCGACAGTACGATTACTATTGATTTTACAATGCTCATGCAGTTGTAACACACATCTAGTAGATCACGTATTCAGGTCTGATTCTCAAGGGTTGGACCCCAGGGTGGAGCCTCACATACAAAAGTATGTTCAACATATGCACTTAAAAGGACACGATACTACTCAAAAATTTTAATTTTATGGCTACATCGTTTCAGCTGAGCCAGCAAAATGCAATTCTGACAAGGATTGCTTACAGGGGCAAGCTAAATGCATTCGAAGAGAATGTTACTGCGTCAACAATCTTGGATTTGGGGATGGAAAAACTAAATGTGAAGGTAAGTTTTATTCATCCATTCCTCACAAATCTGAGGCAAAAATGTGCAGCTCACTGTCATTTTAGCACACCTCGAAAAAAAAAAATGAATTTTTTCTCATGAAATTCTCGTGAACATCACTGTGCAAGAGGATTGCTATCTCTGTCTTCGCAGTGGTTAAGAGGGTACAACCGGTTTTGCAGCTTGTCGAATTCGCTTCTTTCTAGTTCGCAACAAATTCGCTACATATGACTTTCTGTAAACCATTGAAAATATTCCCTTTATCGCTGTAGAAAAAAAATCTTTTAATATATTTCTCATTCTTCTAAGCTTGCCCCTCCGAGGGTGCAAGTTTTGGACTTAGCCAATAGGCAGCGAGACGAATATGTAGGTAGCGAACTTGAACGTAGCGAATTTGACAGGTCAGCGAAACCGTTGTAAAGCGTTAAGAGGGTTCAAATCCATAGCTCAATCCCGTCATCCCGACTCAAATTTTCCCTCAATCCCCAGTGGCCCCGGTTGTTCAAAATATGGATAGCGCTATCCACCGGATAAATCACTATCCAGTGGATAAGGAAACCAATTGCGCTATCCAGTGGATAGAGATTTATCCGATGGATAGCGCTATCCACCCTTTAAACAACTGGGGCCTGGGGTTTATTTCCCCACAGGAGACCTGTCAGTAAATTAGTCTTTTATTAGACTGCCCATTAGTCCCTTTGGACCGCCTCAAATTCAACTCGAATTCTCTCTTTTTTACAGTATGGAAGACGTGTCCCTATGAAAAAGACCCCTGTGCTTCAAGTGGACAAAAAGTGAAAAAGAATTCTCACTGTGTGAGGAAGCCAGGAGAGCTAACGTTGTCCTGTAGGTGTGATAGAGGATATTTTGGAAGACCACCATTATTATCATGTCTGAAGGATGACGGAGGTAAAATAACCTCGCTAATGTGTTAACCATGGTTTGATAATATTTTTTCCAGGAGCAGACCATGCAACGGAATTCTTTGAGTTTGTCTGTCCGCTATATGTTCATTGACGCAATCATTCATATTCGTTCATTCGACGATCGTTCGTCGATCGTTCGTGCGTCCGTGCGGTCGTTCATTCATTTCTTTTTCCATTCATTTTTTATCCATCCATCCATCTATTCGTTCGTTCAATCAATCATTCTTTCATTCATTCATTCTTTTATTCGTTCGTTCGTTTGTTCATTTATCGTTTAACACAACTAGCAATAATATTGTACCTGCATTAATCAGTTAAGTAGTCAAATAATTGCACACACTCAACAGATGATCAAAATATAACAAAAATCAAGCATTCATTCAGTGAATGTGTTCGTTTGCTGTGTCATTCGCTTGTACACCCAACCAACCGATCTCTATGTACATAAAAAACTGATTATATAGAGGAAACGCAATTACTGGTAAATCAGGCCAGTAGTTTCCATGGTGGCCCATACGGTTAAGAATCCCAGCTGGCCGGATTCAAACCATTTTTCTATTCCGGATTACAATTCCAGCGCTTAAAACAAATCAAAGTCGCTAACAGCTTTGAACTAGGGTATAATAAAAGGCGCAACATCGCTTTACAACTCCTTTTGCAGCAATGTTGCAAGACAAGTTAAATTGCATGAGGTTTGCTCCCCATTTTACTGAAGCTTAAGCAAGTTTAATTTCTTTTCGTTTGTTCTTGTCTTGACAGCTGATGCGCATGGAAGATATCCTTGCTTGACTGACAATAACTGTCCACATTATTCCAAGTGCATTAGAAACAGGTGCACGTGCCGCAGTGAGCTAATCGGAAACGGAGAAATATGCAAAGCTCGTAAGTATGCCATACTATACCGGATAGCTTTTTATGTCAGATCCGGTATAGTGTGAATGATACATAGGCAGAGTATATTTATTGCGCAGCCTCTCGGGAGTCTATGGGCTCCTGGCAGCCTGTACCTAGCAGCTGAGGAACGCTAGCTGGTTATTTGACGGTGTGGTTAGAATTTCAAACGATATAATCCTAATGGAAGAACTGCCCTCCTTTTAGAAATTTCAGGGGCGTAGCGTGAGATTTTGAAGGTGTACGCACTGGAAGAGAAGTGTGAGCGTCGAAAGTGCTCCAAATAAGGAGGTTCTGTGGGCATGCTCCACCAGAAAACTTTTAACTTTACGGTCTCGGGAATGCTATTTCCCGCGTTTTCCGCAGGACATTTTCAGGAAATAAATGCGAAGGAAAATGCTGTGGGGGATAGTGGATGAGGGAAGAATTTTTTTTTTTTCATTTTTCGTTTTTCACCCCACTATAACGTTTTTTGCCATCTGTTTGTCTGAACTTCAAGTGGTTCTAATGTCAGCTTGCAATGGTCCAACATATCAGTTATTTCCGATAAGTTATAACATTTGAATTTTTAACTGGGGCGGGATTAGCCCAGTCAGAAGAGCGTTTGACTGCAGAGCGGGAGGTCGTGGGTTCGATTCCGGGTGCCGAGCCAATATTCAGCGTCTTAAAAATAACTGAGAAATGAAGGTACTCCCTTTGCACTGCAAGCGGCTAGACCTTCGGGTGGCTCGGATGACCACGTCAAATGGCGGTCCCGTCTCTAGTTGGAGACGTAAAAATAGGGTCCCCAATTAGTATTTTCGTGTTAAATACCTTGACGCTCAAAGTGCTTTTCTTTTGGCTGTAAATATAAGCTTAACAAGCCAGATTATGCTTTCACCATTTACGCCAATGCAACATCTCGCCCCTTCAAAAGGTAATACGGATTACAGAATCCGGGCAACTTTTGCTTATGGTATTCGGAATCTTGCGCCTTCCTTCAGCTCAAGGAATCTGGAATCCCACTAACTGGGATCTGGAATCCAAGTTGCACTGAACTGCAGAAATCTGGAATCCGGAATCTGGAAACTGGAATCCACAGTGTAAAATCCAGAATCTAAGACTGCCTTGGATGAACTCACTTGGAACCAAACACCTGGCCATGATCGGTACATACTTAAACTGGCATTCATGTTAAAAATGATCATGTGGATATGACAATGAGCCACTTTCAATTTTTGTTATATATTTGAATTGTATAGCGCCACCAATGTCCTGCAAAAAAGACAATGATTGCCATGCTGATAGAGGAAAATGCATCGCTGGAATGTGTCATTGTGATGGATTCTATGTTGGAAACGGCGTGCAGTGCAGAGGTGGGAACTGAATAGAATCTTTACTTTTACAAGTTAAAAATTAAGACCAAAGAAAGAGTTGAAATGTTGGCTTCTATTGATTTGCGTAAGATGTTAACTTGCTTACGTTAATTCTTTTACTTTCATAACAGACGCCAAGCGCTGCCCAAAAGATGTCAAATGTGGAGCTCACTCGACCTGTATGGTGGATCCCCTGTTTCCAAAAACTCCGACCTGTAAGTGCGACGCGGGATATAGAAAAAACATGAACGGAAAATGCGTAGGTGAGTTGACGAAAGAATAAAATAAGAGGGGGAAGGGGAATATACAGCTTGGAAATTCAATCAGGGATCCCTAACCCACACACCACCCCCCCCCCCCCCACACACACACACACACACCACCCCCCCCCCCCCCCCACCATACTTATCATGCCGCTCACTGCCCCTCTTTTGCTGCGTGTTTCACATGAAGAAGATAAGAACTGCTTGGGACGGTGCCTTTGTCAGACTGAAAGGGTTCAGCACCACAAGATAGGTTTACACGTGAGGATCTTGTAAAAATATTATGTGCTCATTTTAACTTGGGGATAATTAAGGACAAGCTTACCCCACCCTCTCCCCCTATCAGTCCTTTGTAGACAATGCATCACGATTTTAACCTTTGACCTTGGCCCTGTTTTGATCAGAATGCATGAATAACACACACTGCAATCACGTGCAAGAAACTTGCTATAAGGGAATTTGCAAGTGCAAAGATGAGCTGATTAAGGTCGAGAAAAGATGCAAACCAGGTGAGACATTTTTCCGGATCGATTATCTCTTCGGATTATAATTAGTTGATTCGTGTCATGTTTCATTGCTGGTACACCTTCAGTACAAGGTACAGGGTTTTTGGCTATGATCATAAACTCCCTTTTCTTTTATCAGTCTCTTTCGCGAACGAGGGGAAAAAAGAAAAACAACAACAACATCTGATCGTAATTTACACGGTAGCCTGCGAGCAAGCCGGAGATATCGTGACAAGTTACGCTCGAGTGGCATCGCTCGGCTCGCTCGCACGCTCTCGCCCTGCTCACTCGCTTCGCTTAGATCACCATTCAAAAGTCTTCGAAATGAAGGCTAGACTTCTTAACAGGCCAACGTGAATCATCTTAGATACTTACGGTGTCGTCTGTTTGAAACTGGTTTTATGTTTGTTTCATTGCAATGCATAAATTAGAGTATAACCGCGCGCGCGGTCAAAATAAAAGAATACAAGATAAAATTTATAGGGTGACGCAAAGGATAACTAATCACCTTATAGTGTCAGTGTCAGCTGGTTTTTAATATTAACAACGCTTTTATATGCAATAATTACAGCTCCTTTACATGGATGCAAGAAAGACATGGACTGTGATTCTCGGGCAAAATGCAATGACGGTAAATGCATATGCCAAGGAAATACAACAGGGAATGGAAAGTACTGTAGAGGTAATTCACCATGGAAAGACTGGGTTCTAGCTTTTAGTGGTACCTACTGCAGCCTATTGCTGAGTTCATGTACCGGATCACCAGCGTTACAATGTATGAGCTTCTTATTGGTTATTAGTACTTCCGTCCGACAGCCATGAAACGAACATAAGTGGGGGCCTCCTGTACCTAACTTTCCCAGAAATGCCAACTCAAAGGCTCTGTCCGCACTAATGCGTTTTCGTTGTCATCGAAAACGCCTCAATCGATTCTCACCCACAATACCGTTTGATGCGTTTTCGACAGTCCACTAAAACGGTAAAAAAATAATAGAATTGCAAGTTATGACGTACACTGAACTCTATGCACAAGCTACAAACACAACGGGCCTGCGATATTTGTGATCATCGTTTTCACTTTGTTTTGTTGCGTTTTCGACCGTCCACGGTAATACGATTTGTATGCGTTTTCGTTTTGATCCACTCTCAAGGGCGTTTTCAAATCGATGCGTTTTCGATGAAAACGCTCTGAGTATTACTGTGGACGAAAGGCTAAAACGCATTGAAATGTCTCAGCCATCGAAAACAGCCGTTTCAGCGGCGAAGAGCGAGGAGAAACGACTCTTTTCGCAGGCTAAAATGTATGCGTTCAAGAGAGAATAAAGCTCAAGAGCTGTATCCTTTGTTGATGCGTTTCAACCGAAAACGCGTTTAAAGTGTGGACGGAGCCAAAAGCTTCCGTTGTCCATTTCTCACCCTTTTCATGTAAATATGGATTAACAGTTCGATAAAGAAACACACACAACACAGTGGGATCATGGGAATAACAATCCCCCTACCCCGACCTACTTGAAAGCCTAAGAAATCAGTGTTTCTCTTAAAATTTCAGAGACACTTGCATGTCCTCAAGGATTTCAATGTGGCATTCGTGGTACATGCATTGTTGATCCTCTGCTTCCAAAAACTCCTAAGTGCAGATGCGACAAAGGTTACAGCTTCATGAAAGATGGAAAGTGTGTTGGTAAGTTAAAACGTTTTTATGTGACTCCTATTCCCTCTCCCATTCAAAAACGCTCCCGGGTTCTTACGATTTTAACCCAAGTTATCAAAGCGAATCACGAGTAATTAATGTCATTATTGATCTTCTTTCTGAAGAGATTCTGTATTTGAGTAGCTATCCCGGCCTACCTGTTTTTATCTTCAATGCCACTGGCTTCCTTATTGCCTTAAAATGCATCTCCATCTCTCAACACTTTGTAAGAAAGGTACGTACGGCGGCGCAACCTAAAAATTCCTCTCCCAATATTTTTGGTCAACTAATTTAATTTGTCTCTGACTATTCATCAGAGTGCCTCAGTGATAAGAATTGTCCAAAATATTCCACATGTGATCGTGCACGTGGACTCTGCATGTGCAAGGATGAGCTAATAAAACAAGGAAAAACTTGCAATACAGGTTAGGAAGACTAGGTTTTGTTTAACATCATTATAACTTATAACACTAGGAGGACAAGGGAAGCAAAAGTAAGCAATTTTGTTCGACCATGTTAATTTTCACATCTTTTGCACTCGAATAGTTTCACATCTAGTTTGTTCCAAGGTGCAAACTTTCCTTTTTCTCCCCGGTCCCTCCCTCTACCCCTCGACCGGCCCTAGGTGATCTGTGACGTCATTGCGGGGGCCTGGGGAAAGAAATTTTAATGCCGTATCCCATAAACCAAAGCTGACGGGAACAGATTGAATTGAATTGAATTGGTGCGCGCGTTGGTTGATGGGATACGGCATTAAAATGTCTATCCCCAGGCCCCCGCAATGACGTCACAGATCACCTAGCCCTCCTTCCTCAATTTTTCAATTGCTTTCATGATGGAGCCCACGATCAAAACGATGTACCTCTACGTCGCACTTTTGTTAACAACGCCTACTCTACAAGCTACTTCTGTATGTTAAAAACACCAAACGATAGACTAAACTCAAGGGCATGGGATCGAGCTGAGAGCGTGCTTGAAGCCGCAAGGGAATGGGAGGCACAAGGGGAACTATATCACACCTCATGTTCCAAATTTTTAACCACGTACTGAACACCTAGGGGCTCATACGTGCTCTTCAACGTGTACGTGTAAAAAGAATAAATGCATGTAAAAGAATAAAAGCAATCAATAAAAACTATAATCAAGTAATAAACGAGCAATCTAAAGAACTAATATGCTAAAAATGATATTTACAGATATTTACAGATAAAATTTAAAATCCTTATAAAAATCTGAGCGCTTTTAGACATAAAGGCTTCAAGACAACGCTTAAAAGTTCTAATATCCTTGGATTCTCTAATCACTGGCGGTAAACTGTTCCACAGTTTGCTAGCTAAAAAAGTAAAATATTTATGCGTACGCTGTAAATGAGTTAGTGACGAGTTAGATTTTCGACAACAGGAGACAGTCATCTATCCCAGCCCTTGTTTAAACTGTTCTTCCCTAGCCGACCCATTTATTAGGCAATGACTAGGCAATAGCTGCCCCCACCCTATGGCATGATTAAAAACAAAATAAGTTTTTATTACTTTTAGCACCCTTTCATCTGTGTGACGAAGAGCACAAATGCCACGAGAAAGCAGAATGCTTTTATGGGAAATGTTACTGTAAAGGAAACCTCACTGGTAATGGAAGATTCTGTAGAGGTAAGGATATTAAACATCGTCAAATGATTTACAGCCGCTGGAATTCCAAAATTTGTATAACTCTATGGCTGATTGTAAACAAGGACTCAACTGTTTGTTCACGGGAGCCATATGGGATCTTGAGGTTCCCGACATGCACCGCGTGCAGCCACTGCATCCCAAGAGAGAAGCCCTGTGAAATGGGCGGGTCCGCGGGGATCTAGGGGTGTAAAGCTGTGGTGATTTTGGTATCAAGTAAGATGTTCAAGAGGCAACGCCAACTTTGTTTTCCATACAGGTAACGTTAAGGGATGTCCGTGAAGAAAAAAAAAAGGCAAAAACATTCCGTATACTCTTGGAAATCCCACTGTGACAAAAATCATTTTTTATTCATTATTTCCCAAACGCAGATTTCAATAAAAAATACAATGACAAATGAAAACCTCTTTCAATTAGTTCTCTCTGAACTATCCAACCATTCGCTTGTATACATGTATAAACTTAATGTTTTGTAAAATAAACGAGAGGTAAGATAAAACTATTTTTCATTTGCCTATCAGTAATTTCAAAATAACTTCTATAACAAAGTATTGCACAAAAACATTGTCAGCATGATTGCCGTCTGTGCTTGCTCGTTAATTGTAATGTCTAATAAAATAATCGCTTTAATTTTTCTACAGATTCTCTACAATGCCCCGACGATTATCAGTGCGGAAACAATTCCATCTGTGTTGTCGATCCTCTCTTTCCTAAACATCCAATTTGCAAATGTTTGAAGGGTTATAAAATGTCTTCTGACGGAAAATGTGAAGGTACGTTATAATTAACCATCAGACAACATGGATCGATAGATCTGCTAGCTTGTTCGACCTTCCCTCCACTGTAATAAGTTAATTCTAGTTTGTTGCATTGAGCAAGTAAATTTGTCTCTGCGATCTAAGTCACCAAACTAAGATATGTTTTTGTCCACTAAGGAGATTACAGCCACTGTCTTATACTATTTAACTAAAAGCTTTGCCTGTTCCAGGATTTCAGATAGAAGAGCGTGGAATTCAGATGGTGGGTTTTCCCCGTATACGATTTAACTCGCCCCGGGGAAGAGGGGAAAGCTAAGACAAAAATACAGGAATTAGCATGGAACGCGGTAAAAACTTATGATAGCGGGCTGCTGTGATAGATGACTTCGACAGGTATTAAACCTAGATGGAATGGAATGGAAATGTAATACCCCTGGTTCCTTAAAAATTTTGTGGAGTTAATTTAATTTAAACTTAACTCAATTTCTTTATAACTCTACAGAAATAAGCGAATGTTTCAAGAAAGGACTCTCGTGCCCCAATAAGACTACATGTACTAAAACTGGAAATGAATCATACGACTGCGTCTGCAACAAAGGATTTCATATGGTCCACGGTCTAAACTACACTTGTGAAGGTGAGATAGTACAGTCCTGGGGGGATATTCTCTATAATAACCTTTTACAGACAGGCTCCGCCCGAAAGAGGTACCTTTTTCAGGCTCAGGGTCAGTATCAAAGGATAGGGAATTCACGAGTTGAAGTATCTGGAAGGGTAGGATAATCTATGCTTCAGTACGTATTGAAAATGCTAAGGGTAAGGGTTGGGACTAATCTCGTACCCAGATCTCCCACGGCCAGTGTAAAACAGAGTGAGATTTGGGTACGAGATTAGGTTGGAACCTCGGGGTGGAGCCTCTCCATGTAAAACTTTGTTGAGCACCTCCTCATGCGGAGGAGGAATAGGGAACTTAAGCAATAGCGTTTTTGAGCGACGAACGTCAACCGGAAGTGGACTTTTTGCATCATTGGGCAGTGGTTTGGTTAAAACTCTCGGGTAAATCGTCTTTAAAAGAGAAAAGAAAGTTAGCAATGAAAACTTGATAGCGTCAAGGCATATGAAAAGGAAGAAAGCCTCACTTCCGGTTGACGTTCGTCGCTCAAAAACGTCTTTGCTTATGTTCCCTAATACTAAGAGACAACGACTGGGCAAAAATGTCGAACACAATCTGCGGAAAGTTGCCGTTCAGTCAGTAGACGTAGAATTCACGGTAAATCGAAACTGCGATCAGGGGTTTTAGTCTAGCCATTTTGTGTTCCTCTTTGCCAATCACTCAAAAGCGCCTTGAGCATATGCGTTAAAAAAAGACTTCTGACAAGCCTCGTTCCCATGCTCCGTAGTGAACAAGGGTCTCGGAAAGGTCTCCGATCCTCCCAATTAATCCCGTTTTTAAGCAACTTCCCCTGCTGGGACTTTTTGGGACCTTTGATATGTTATTAAGAATAGTTTTCTCACTCTAGAACAGTTGGAATATCTTCTTTCGCAATTAGTTCTAGGTTAACCTACTTTTTCCCACAAAACGACTGGACTATTTGAACGTTTCGCTCGTATATGTTATGATTATGATGTGACGATTGTTATACACAGACAATGATGAATGCAAGCATGTCAACACTTGCCTGGCGAATTCCCAGTGTAAAAACACAGAAGGCAGCTATCATTGCATCTGCAAAACTGGATTTAAAAGAAGCAAGACCGGCAAATGCGTCGGTAAGTATCCCACTGTGTTCTCGTTGATGCTGTACTGTCACGTTGTAGCGTTCAATGACTGAGAGATTGGCTGGAAGTAAATGGGGGACGCTTTTTCTTGTGAGAGGAGCGAGGAGGGCGAGACACATGGGCGTGACACATGCCTTCACTCGTGGCGCGTGTCTCGCGCTTCACGCCCGCCTCGTACTTCGTTCGTTTGAAAAAACGCGCGAAAAAATAATAGTCCCTGTTCTGGGAGCTTCCAAATCTAGAAGAAACATAGATATGGGAGGGTGAACACGAATCGGTACGTTCCCGCCAACATTTAGTTTTGCAGTTTCTGCTCGTTATTAAACAAGGATTGGATGCTATGGTAACGGTTGATTGACGTCGAAGAAAAACCCAAAATCCTAAAACGTTTTTGACAACGTGTTATCCGAAACAGCTGTAATATCCTAATGATATCAAACGTGGAATCATTACGTTACCCTTGGAATCAATTTAGGTTTCTGGGAAACTGCCCACCTACCCCTCCCCTAACCGAACATTTTGCCCCAAGAGAGACACAAATGTTAACGGTGAGTTAAGGGGGGAGGGGTAGGTGGGCAGTTTCCCAGAAACCTAAATTGATCGCAAAATGGTTGGTTAGGGGAGGGGTAGGTGGGCAGTTTCCCAGTAACCTAAATTGATCCTTAACGTTTGTCCTTTTTGTCACAATTTCAGGTCCTCGGACAAGTCATCACCGTCAACCAGGACAGTGGGAACTGGGAACTAATTTATCTCAATCCTCTCGTGTCACAAGTCACGTGATCGTCCTTATTATGCCTCTACTTTGTTACCAAGTCTTTGCGCTATGACTAGGCAGCCCCGCCTTCTTAGTATCGCTGTGAAACACAACTAAAGGATACCTATGAAATTATTTTGTGTGTGTGCATATAACCTTGAACTAATGCAAGATTTCCACAAATTCCTTATAGTGACCGATGGCTCTAATGAAACAAACTCTCGTATGGATGTTTAACGCATTTAATGCAATCGCGAATAAAACTCTAATTAGTGATAATTGCTCATTCGATGACTGGTATCTTCTTTGATGAACGGTTAAAAAAAATATACCTCTTTACTCTACATGAAGTTTTATTGACACCCAAAGAACCACAACTACAAAACAAGCGGACAAATCCACAGCTGTTAATTTCGGAAAACAATGATCGGTTTACTGCAGATGGAGCAATTAAATAGCAGACTACAATTTGTTAGCATAAAAGGCGTGTGGTATTTGTTATCTGTGGTCAGATATTGTCTTATTATTCTTAAGAGCCCTTTGTGCATCTTTCACGAGTATTTTTGAACAGTTCAGCATAAACTTGATTTCTTCCTCTGTAGGGTTAGCGTGTGCTCTCCATCTAACAAGCCCGTTACAATCCACTAACAATGCATGTCCAACAATTGTGTTCTCCAGAAATTTTTCTTTGATTGGTTTTGTGTTACCACTAAAGCAAAGAAAGGTATCCTAAAAATACAATTATATAACAACTATCATTTAATAACTCAATAACGCCCGAAATTCCCCCCGAAACCGCCCATATTAAACCAACATCTCCTAAAGAGGCTATATAACTCATGCGCATTTAACAACATATCCTTGTGATGAATCTTTTAAAATATAGCCTCTAATTTTCATGGTCGCTATGATGATCACTGCTTGTGCTTCATATGGCGGTTCATCGCGTTCATAGCGCGTTTTTGCTGTACACTGAACGTTGTACGGGCAAATATTTACAAGGCAATAAAGTTTCTGTGTCAGCGTATACATGTATGTATACTGGCAAAGTGCTCTGTTAACCCTTTAAGTCCCAATAGTGTCCAAGATCAATTTTCTCCTTACAATTATCCATACACTGTAAAGAGATAAGTTATGAGAATCAATAAAATGATCACCCAAGAGAAAATACTTTGATCTTTGAACAAATTCTCTCAACTAATTCTTTAAGGAAATGTATGGAGATCAGTTTGGAGAATTTGTATGTGGATACTGGGGCTTAAAGGGTTTTAAGGCAAATTTGCACCCAGTTTTTAAGTACACCTGTAAATCATTTTCATGGAAGATCAACCAAGCCGCCATGCCCCTTGTGGCAGTAAGAAGCACCGTATAAACCACAACACAGCTCTTCGCTTCTGAAAGAAGTTTATAAAGATTATACACGTTTAATTCAAGCACACTCGTCTGACAACTTACATGTCTCTCTAATGCTCTTTGTTTCCTTAAATTTTTCTCAAGAAATCTACTAAATGGTTTGAAGAACAGTCCATCCACAACGTTTATCTGCAATCAATTAAAAATATAAAAAGGTCAGAGCATGGGAAGGTCTCTATCTTGCTTTTCCTCATTCTAGAGGTGGGGAGTAAAGGTGGGAGCACTACCCTCCTATCTATGTGGCCCAGAGTTCAAATCCTGGCACTGATGCCATAAAAAATGTGGGTTGATTTTGTTGTTGGTTCTCTCCTTTGCTCCGAGAGGTTTTTCTCCGGGTACTCCGGTCTTCCTCTCTCGTCAAAAACCAGCATTTCCAAATTCCAATTCGACCAGGAATCAGGTACACAAAGAACCATCAAGTGGAAGTGTTACCTCTAAATTGTTATTTATTTGTTTATTTGTGATCTTACAGTTTCAGACAGTTTCTTCAACCTACAACCATGGTCAACTTCCACCATATGGACACTTCATTATTGCCTTCACAAAGATAATACTGATAGCAGCTAAATCCCTGGCAAAAGTAATTTACAGACATTTTTCTTCCGCTATTTTATGCACCACTAACTCACTGTCCTAAGGCTATCCCCAATAATGAAAGTTGACCTCATATCATACTTTTGATAAAATTACTGCCATTCAGTGCAGTAAATGATCAAAAAGTAATAGCTGATTGTTCTTCCAGCACATTCAAGATTACACAAGCCCCACAGGATTGAACATTGCATCAGTTTTTAGCCTTCATTTACACCAGGGTTTGAATCCCAGTCAAGCCAAATTTGATCTGATGTTCTTTTATTGCATCGCTGTTAGAATAAAACTTGTCACTCAAACATGAACACATACCTCATAATGTTGGGCGAGAGGTTCTTCATGAAATTTTTCCACAAATGGAAGTCTATACTTATCACACATAGCCTGAAAACATAAATGAATGTTTAGCCAAATTTGCCAATTTCCTGCCAAGGTTTAAATAATAAGAGCTTTAATTTGCACAAGAAAACAACAAACCGAAGGATTCTGGTAGTTGTTATAAAATGACATCATCGTGCAATTTTCCTGTTGTGAGATTAATGTCCAAATGTCTAAATAATAATCCATTTCTCAATTTTCGTGGAACTGGGCCAGTTTGCATGTTAAGCAGTCCTGATGTATCATGGTGTGTCATCAAAAAACTGTCCTTATTCAGAAAAGATCTCTCAAGTACAAAGCACACTTGTATTATCCAATTAATATATATTGCCATGACAACACCATCTCTTTTAAAATAGTGACAATTTCTTTACTTTGGCTATATAAATAGATTAGGTTAATGCACCACTGCTGCCAAATCTGTAAATAACAATAAAATATTGTAATGGGAAACCTTGATTGCGAAGTACAGTGCATTTCACAGCACATCAGCCATACCTCACCGAATGCTCTGAACCAGAACAACACCAAGGTAATGTGGCCACGAAAAACTTTCTGCAAATCAACTTCTTGCTTTGCCAAGTTTCTAGCTTTAAGTTCAGGAAAAGGAGATGAATCCTGTAATAAATTAAAGTGAGAAGAGAAATGTTAACATTCTATGCTACCCGCTTAATAATTTTTAAATTTTTGTTGACTCAAGAGGGATCAACATCAATTCTCTCCCAAAAATAGATCACTGCACAATTATGAGAAAAGGTGACAAGAATTAATGAAAATTCTCCCCAAAAAAGAAACATTCTCTTTATCTTTGATTAAATTCTCTCAACTAAGTCTTTAAGAAAATATACGGAGATCAGTCTGGAGAATAATTATTTGTATGTAGATATTGGAGCTTAAAGTGTCAAGTATGTTACAGCACCAGTTTATTATGATCACTGCATAGTCTATGGTCAATCATCTTACCTTCGGTTCACTGGGTGTTCCAAGAGCGAAGAATCTTTTGCCACCATTCTTCCGAAATTCTTAACAAAGAAATATAGCTCATTGAAGCTAAAGCATCCCATAAGAAACTGAAGTAGTTTATTTAGGTATTTGTATTTGTATTTATTTATTTGCCACACGATTACAATAATTACAAAAAAATACCAAAAAAATGTAGGAAGAAATGGCGAGGAGGCCTAAAGGAAACTATAGAGCTTATGTTAATTAGGCCTCCTCAATTACAATTTTTCGAAGATGGCACAAAAATTATGGCGACGGATACAAAATAATATCAGTTGAAAAATTAAACTAATCAATATTACGGAAGTGTTTACAAATAATGTTGAATATTAAAAGGCTTTTTCGTAAGATTTCTGTTGAGTATACTAATAATAATGCGCTCTTTTAAAGGAAAAAGGTGAGGAAGTGTTGATGATATTGGTGTTTAAGGTGTTGTAAAATTTAGGTCCTTGATAAAAAACGGAAAATTGTTTGGTTCGAATACAACAAAAAGGCAGACGAAATTTACATGAGTTTCTTGTATTATACAAATGAATTTGACTTTGTAAGGTCATAAATGACTGAAAGACGAATACACATCTGGGTCATCAAGAGATCCATATTGCTTTTATGTCAGTTACCATTCAGGGTCATTGTGTGGTAAATGTTAACCTGTCACTACTTTGAACTTGACATTGAACAAGATACAATGCACAAACACCTGTTCATGAAGCAAGAAACTGCATAAATTGAATGATTTTGCTTCTTTTTGCTATTGGCTACAATTATGGAGTAATTGTCACGGAGGTGTCTTATAGACAGGGGGCAATAATTAGAGATGGGCATTAAATGCAAACTTAACATTGAAAGGGGGTATTTATTAGACAAGAGGCATTTATTAGAGAGGCAGCATCAATACATCATAAGGTACATAAAATACAGAGGGCCGATGAAATACGTCAGCTACTTTGCTCATAGAAGTCGGCCACTTTTTCCTAGAAAGTAGAAGCAACTAGTTTGAATAATGTTGTAGACAAAAAATAAATCATAAATTTGAATGAAAAGAAATATTTTTTTATGATGTGTTTTCATAAAGGCCCACTGGTTTTACGTTATGCTTTAGTCAATGTGAACACTATATTTCAGTCAATTTTTAAAGGTTCACATGTACACAGAATTTGTTATGTACAAAAGTACAAATTAAGTTTTCATCATTAATCATTGTTCATTGCTGGTAGGAATTGATTGTGTGACTGATACATCAAAAGTTGAATGAGAGCTACCTTTTCTTGTATTTTAGCTTCTTCCCCCCACCCCCCCCCCCCCCCTCCCTGCTAGAAAGAGGGGACTAATGGCCTGTATACAGCAAATTATTTGTATATCTAAAAGTGTTTTGAAAACTGGATTAAACGTATTTCAAATAAACCAAATGATGTTTAATTTTCTGGCTTACCACGCAGATCAGCAAAGTATCCTTTGGTAATCTCTTTGACTCTGAGTAAAATAAAATTGACTTCTTACCTACTTGCATTGCATGTACTTGAAATTGGAAGCTAAATGCCAGCTTTTGAGGCTCTCTTGGTGGCCAACAGGCCATTTTGGAGTTACCCCAAGCCTCTGTTTCAAAGCAAGGCCAAGACTGTGCAAAGTCATTGTAATAAAAATGACTTTTTTATTCTCAAGCAAATGAATCTCTTCAACACAAGACAGGTTTGTACTTAGCCTCGTTTATTCGAAAGAGCTGCAATCCTTGATCTGCGTACTCATTTCAAACCAACTGAGACATTTCAGTATACCCATGTTGCTTCCTGTCACCCACAAGGAGTTAAAAAAGGCTTCATTAAAGGGGAAGCCCTCCGACTCCTTAAAACAAACTCTTCCAAAATAATATTCGAAGAGAAAATTACAAATTTCAAAGCACATCTGCTACAGAGGGGTTACCCAGAGGATCTTATTAACACAACCCTCTCAGAGGTGAGCTTCAAAGACAGGAAACTAGCCCTTCAACAGAAACCAAAGACAAACCAACGAATCGTGCCTTTTGTCACACAATACCAACCATCAGTGCCAAACCTAAAACAAATTAATTCTCATAAAAAAACTGGCATTTAATAGAACAACAACCATTACTGAGCGGAATCTACAAAAAACCGCCCCTCGTATCTTATAAAAGAGAGCGGTCGCTCAAAGACATACTCGTGAGAGCCAAACTATAAAAAGGCTATTTTAAACACGCGCTGGGGAGTCGTGTAGGCCTGTCAACCCCATTTTACACTTTCAATTTAAAGTATTAAGTTACAATTTAGCAGTTTAAAAGACATTTTTCAGTAAATTTAAAATGGGAATTCCAAAGTTTAAATTTAAATGAATAGAATGAATTAAATGAAAATGTCAAAGTTTAAACCATAATTTAATCGAACATTAAATGGATTTCCGTGAGAAGTTTAAATGAAATTTCCAAAGGATTAAATGAGACTCTTTTAAATTTAAATAAATTTTAGATGTGAGGTTTAAATTTAAAGGGAATCATGTCCAAATCAAATATGAATCAACAGGGATTAAATATTGCTACATATGGGCAGGCATACTCGTTTTCACAGTGAGGGTTTTTTGGCAAATGCCCTACAGTGGCCTTGGGGGGGTGGGGGGGTGGCTTGGTGCAGCTGGAATTGACTGTGCATTAACAAGAAATGCAAGTTTATTCTATAACTGCTTATCGAATTTCTTTTAAAAATAACCATCAACTTCAGGATCAAACTTTAGAGGGTGGCTCACAGTTTAGTGCAATGAGGGGGGCGTAAGGGGGGTACGAATACCGCAATACCGCACATGATAGCGCGTGAATCCCACAACACCGCATCAAAATTTAGCCAAATACCGAAACCGCAGTTAAAAATGGGAAAAAGTTGACGTTGTCAATACTACAAATCCTCCTTTCAAATAGAAATAATACTTTTACGTCAGTGTTTCCAAGTCACGGTGCGTCGAAGTCAAGAGTGCGATAAACATAAGATCATCGCACTCATTTAATTTTCTTCATTACATGTACACGTTTACGTAAATGATACAATGAGAATACTTGGGTTAATTTTTTGCTGGGTATGTGCCGCTGGCCTCTCAGAGCCCCTAACCCATTATAGTCTATTCTGTGGCCAATTGTAGACCCCATCTTAGTCACTTTTGGACAAATACGTATTTAATTTTCGCGATCCCAGCTTAGCCATTTTAGTCGTTTAGTCGTTTTAGATTGATTGAAGAACGCTTTTAATTACTCTTCATTTACAATACAAACATTCTGGTACGTTTGCTAACCGTAAATATGAAGAACAAGTCGGTCTTACCCCCAAAAATCAGAAAATGCGCGACCCCATTCTAGTAACTCTCTTGAAATAGTCAATCCACTCGTGAAAATGCCACCCCATCCAGCGGCACATCCCCATTAGCCTCTTATAAGGAATGTAACCCCCCCCCCCCCCCCCCCCCCGGGCTGCCATGCTACATAGGCTAAGCACACATGAATACTTACTTGTACATTCTATATTCCTGCATGCACAACGAGAAGGACAAGTAATAATTATTTTTAGACCACACCACCTTCATAGATTATCTTTCGACACTACGCAATTTATAACGACCTCACTGACCTCACTATTTGCTGGAATATCTGACTGATCACTTAATTGACCCTCTGGATCGCTCGCCATTGTTTTGCGACTGGCACGAACGTGGCGGTAAGATTGGTAAGGAAGTTGACAAAGCTGACTATTCCCACAAGGTCCATGAGGTCATAAATAATGTGACATGTTTACGTATCATTGGATAAGAAAGTCAATGTCGTTAATCATATCAAGTATTAACTGAAATTACAAGCCATACGATTTGCCTGGACTGTTTCCGCAATACACGATCTCTGACTGTGCAACTACAGGAAGACAAGCAGGTCACGCAGGCTAGCTAGGGAGACCTTTTAGGATTTGTATCCTCTTGTCATGAAAAAGAAGCAGATCATCGCGACACAACGTTTTTTTTACCGACTACCGTGACATAAAATTTAAACTCACCGCACACCGCTTGGACTCTGAAAACCGCAATACCGTACTTTGAAATAAAAATTACTGCAACACCGCACCAAAAATAACCCAATACCGCAAACCCTTACGCCCCCCTCTGCAATGTTCATGAATACATGTACCAACCCTACCCACTACACCCCCAATAGTATACCCATAAGGACTAATGCGCATGGTTGGTGCCTCTTTGTATTCTATTAGAACTTCTTCCGATGTAATCATTGATAAAGGGTAATCAATCAACGGTTCACTCAGTCTTAATGGCAGTATCGGCAACATTAATTCACTGACATGCTCAGCTTTTCAATGATTATCTTCCTAGTTTCAACTTAACTTACATTTCCTTCCTCTCTTCCTTTCGATGAATTTTCTTGTCTATCTTTTCATTTCCCGCTGCATCTGCCTTCGTAACAAGGCTTTTTTGCACGACACTTACAAGAAAATATGACTTATCCAAGTGCAGGGATCTCCTCCACAAGACCGCCATTTTGAAAACTGCTGCCAAGTACACAATGTACGCCATGTAACTTTTCCTCAAATGTCACTTAAGCTGGTGCCCAGTATTTTTAGCCCGCCCTGTTCAGTCGCATTTTAAGTAAAACGAATGGTTTACTTCCCTTCTACTAAGGTAAGGAAAACTAACATCAATGAACTATCATATATTAGAAGGATCACTTAGAGAACACTGGCCAGGATTTGCGCACTTCGTTGCATTGTTTTTTCCCAACTTTTAGCTGTAAAATCTGGAGAATACATGAATGACTTGGCACATCCCCCTGGTTACTTGCATTCCATAATCGGTAATAATATCGGCGGTTAATTTCGTGGTCAAGAGGGACCGTGTTTTTCTCCCCTGGTAACTGCATATGAACTCCATTTTCATGCAAGTTTTGGTATTGTATTAATCACCGCCATCAAGGACGGTACTTCCTTAGTTTAGTAGTGACAGGCTATTTGGGATGTGGCGCTGGATAGAGTCGCATTTTTATGACCGGATTGACTACAATGGGGTTACTTTTTCAAAGAGTTACCAGAATGGGGTAGCCCATTTTCGAAATTATGGGGTTAAGGAAAGTTTTGCATCCTCTGATCTAGGGAAATTTCAATCAGCAAATCAGATACTTAGACTACTTTGTCAGTGGCTCGGTCATTGAGAGAGACTCATTGTGAGACTCACCGAGAACACCCTTTCGCCCACCCTTTCCCAAACTTCACGCGGGCAACGAGGTGATTAAGAGAAAATGCTTAGGGACTGGGCTGCTTAGTCACTGGTAATTTATTGTAAAGCAAAAACCAAATATACCCAGTTTCAGAAGATACACCTAATTGCAGTAAGGTTGTCATAGAAAAAAGCAAAAAAGCAAAAAGTCAAATAAGAATAAATTAGCATGTAATTATCATAGCTTGCAACATTCACAACACACACACATATAGCTGAATATTAATCACGTAATATGAGAGAAATAATTTGCATCAGTTTCTTGGTGTCATTCTAATGCAATTTGAGGCTGATTCATCTAGCGAATTTCAAAAGTGCTTGAATTACAAACGTACATCGAATAACTATTAAAGAAATAATGGCTCCATTTTTTTTTTCAATAAATATGGCCTGGGGTAAATTCCACGAACGCGACGTGTCTTTTAGTTTAGTGCTAAATAGAAAAGCCAGTCTGCGTATGGTTTGCAGTGCACAACACAATCTGATCACAATTTTCAAGCAACAAATCAGGGGCGGAGAGGGATAGGGGTCCCCTGCCACTTCCTCACCCGTGCCACAAACCATTAGCTTCGTTTGTCAGGACATCATAGATTGGCGACTGAAAGTGCGACAACTCAGACATTACATTGCTCGCGTCAATTTACCTTTTCTTTTTCGAATTGTGCAACTTCTTTTGATGGAGAATGTTAGCTCTAAAATGACTTTGGCACCTGTCTATCTTATAGTGTAGAATTACAGAATTATCTCTTGTTATTGTGAATGACTTCTTAAATATTGTTAAATTATTAAAATACGCAAATGTAAATCACATGGCTAATTAATTCCTATTTGGCTTTTTGCTTTTTGCTTTTTGCTTTTTTCTATGACAATGTTATTGCAATTAGGTGTATATAATAGGGAACTTAAGCAAAGATGCTTTTGAGCGATGCACGTCAACCGGAAATGGGCTTTTTGCATCTTTGGGCTGTGGCTTTACCCAAATGTTTGGCATCGCTTCTTTATAAGAGAAAGGCAAATCAGCAGTACTATTTTGGTAGCATTTATGCATGTTAAATGGGAAAAGGCCTCACTTCTGGTTGACGGACACCGTTCAAAACATCTTTGCTTAAGCTCGCTATTATCAGTGTTGCAAATTACCTTCAGATTATTGCCAGTTATATTTGTTACAGATTCTGAAAGGTGAAAGTCGTGGTAGTCCAAACTTCAACATCTGAGTCTGTCTGCAGGCTCTTTTTCTCTTGGAGCCATATAGCTGGAACATTTGTAGGTTTGTTTTCTAAACCCAACCAATACAGATGTCATTTAAATGTAATTACTGTGGTAAGTGTTTTGGCGAGGAAGTTCACCTACAAGAACATAAAAAAATATGCTGCACTCCGAAAACAAAAAAGCCGTATAAATGTGACCAGTGTGACAAATGTTATGGTCAAGTGGGGCATCTTAACAGACATATCTTGACACACAAAAAGGAGAAGTCTTTTATATGCGATCAGTGTTGCAAATCCTTTAGTGATCGTGACCAGTTGAAAAGACATGTGCGTACCCATAGTGATAACAAGCCATATAAGTGTGACGAGTGCAGCAAGTGTTATAAGCAAGCAGCACATCTTAATTACCATAAAATATCTCACAATGGAATTCAAAAGAAACTCCATAAGTGCAGTGTATGTGAAAAATGTTTTGGCACAAGTGGAGCTTTAAAAAATCACAAAAGAATACACAGTGGAGAAAAACCGTATGAATGTGATCATTGTGGAAGATGCTTCACTGAGGTGGGAACTCTTGGGCGGCATAGAAGAACACATAGTAGAGAAAAGCCCCACAAATGCAACCAGTGTGGTAAGGGATACACTCGCCGAGATACTCTAAAACAACATAAATGTAGAGGATCACAGATGGAAGAGATAGCCCATGAGGAGGGTCATCCTGCCCAGTGTGTAGCAAGCACTATCTTAGCTTGTCGTGTTCTTCGTCACGAAAGTATATTCACAGGTTACAGAGACAGGCAAATAAAGATTGAGCCTCAAGACAGTCTATTGAGTCTTAGTGAGGTGGTAGGGCATATAAAACAGGAATGCACTGGAGAGGAATATTCAATTCATGAATGCATAAAATAGGCGTGGGAAAATTAAGAAGCAAAAGTTATCAGGAATGGGTGAAAAATAATACCTGCTTGGTAGTAAAGTGCTCACCATTGTTTTTTTGTCTTCGGTTTGCTCAGTTTGGTTCTGTAAATAGCAGTAATTTTCTTGCTTTTCTAATTCTTTTTTTTTTTGTTTGTTTTTTTGTTTTTTTGTTTGTTTTTGTTTTTTCAGGACTTCAAACGTTTATTAAATACTCCACAGCGTTACAATACTAACGTTACAATAAATTACAAATACGTTACATTACATTACACTATGAGTTTTAACGGTAAAGTAACTATACAAAAAAAGAAAAAAATACGTTCTAAGTACAGACAACACTATGGTACAGAGTCCAAAGGCAGAGCCCACTTCTTATTAAATTTGCCCATGTTATTAGTTTTAACACATATGTACTTTTCTGTTTCATACTTAATTTTAACCTTAGATGAAAAGGCAGTTATGACTGGAAGAGTCTGATTTCTTCTACAACCCCATAAGTATAGTTTAGCGATCAGTATCAAATAATTCAGTAAAGGGCAATTTGTATATAGTATTCCTGTAATAACGTCTTGTAAGGTCAGACACACGAATTCTCTTGTCCATGTGTAATAATAGTATTGAAATTCCTTCCAAAACTGCTTGGTGTGTCTGCATTCGAAAAAGATGTGGTAAAGGGATTCCGAATCCGTTTTGCATAGTGAACATTTATCATCTTGAATATAACCTATTTTGCATAACTTTTTATTGGTAAATAAAATTGAATTAAGGACTTTGTATTAAAAAGCTTTTAGATGAAGTTCAAATCGGGAGAAACCTCAGTAGAGCTGTTGGATGCGATGCAACTCCTTGATTTTCTCTTTGGGGTTAAATAAATTGATGAAGAAGCCATAGGCACTTTAAAAATATAGTAAATTTCTTAACGGCGAGCGGAGCAAGTTAACACACGTCTACATGCCACGACCGTCTCCCCAGTCCTGCTTTTCTAATTCTTGCTGTTGTCTTCTTGTTTGCTGGGTTATTAATTAACAGTATATTGAAATGGACAGCAGAGGTTGATGTAAGAAGCTTTCTGTTTGCAGTGTGCCACAAGGTTTTATATTAGAGACAGTGCCATGTGACCATGGCAATATGATTGAATGCTGTTAGCTGTATGATATCTGTTGCAATTCAAAGCCAGTTATTTTTCTCCATTACATGTTGAAGTGGGCCCCGGCTGTTCAAAAGTTGGATAGCGCTATCCATTAGATAAATCACCATCTAACGGATAAGTGTTAGGTTAAACCAAATGCGCTATCCAGTGCATAGTGATTTATCCGGTGGATAGTGTTATCCATATTTTCAACAACTGGGGTCTGGTGTGAAATCGCTATTATTGGTAACAATCTTTTTCTGTACATGTTATCCTGGGTTTGACACCCTTTTCAAGTTAATTTTACACAGCTTTGATTTATTGTTTTTTTTTTTAATGTGTAGCTCCTTTTGTGGTTGGTTTGATTTGATATTAAATTGACGGCCAAGTGAAAATGTCTTTGTGAAATTGTTTTACAAATACAGGACTACAGGATTAAGATTCTTTATTTTTATTTGACTTAATAAAATATTGTAACCGTGAAATAAAATTAAGGCGCTCAATTGATTCACGTCATCACTACGATGACGTGAATCAATTAAGCATCCAAAAGTAACATTTTGGTGGAGAACATGGGAACATGAATAAAAAGAATTTATAGAGACAGTTTTTCCTATAGATAGAGAAAAGTGTTGTCGAGTGCAAAAAGGAGGGCGCTTTGTAACGTAAAAAAATACCTTGGCGTAAAGTGCGCCTAAATGTCGAAGACGTCCTTGCGCAATGCTCGTATTAAACTGCCTTTATCAGAAGAGTTTACTTTGCTGTTCAGAGCAGGCGCGCGCAATGAACGGCTAATTTTGTCAGTTATCTGAGGAAAACAAACGCAATTACAATTAGAGCGGTAGCGGAAGAAATCTTCAACATGTAGAAGCCTACTTTTAATTATTCAAGGTATCCTTGAAAATGATTCCTGTTTCCCGCCGGATTCTTGCTTTGTTGGTGGTCTCGGTTTTCATTCGAACATCACTGGGGATAAGTCAAACCAATGATCGTAAGTATTTATATATTGTTACTTTTTTCATTGCTTGTAAAAGTGATTTAACCCCTTACATGTACATGTGTTGACTGTGGGGGGGGGGGGGGGGGACAGGGGGGTCACAATCTCCCGCTTCCCGTACCCCGTTCTCCCGCCTCCCGTACCTTTTTGTCCCTTTGTCTCCCGACTCCCGCCCTTTATTGTTTCTCCCGTTATCATGTAAATCACGCTGTTTGACTCCCTATTCAGATTCTATTAGGAGTGGTTTGGCCTTGTCCAAAATAAAAATTTGTGTTGTAAAAATTGTGTTGTAATTCGAACACTCAGACGAACGTTAACTCTGGCCCTGTTACGACAGCGACTTTACCGTACATCAGAGGCACCTATATTATTACAATATACTTGTTGCACACAAACCCATAACCACCTTACGACGTCTGCTTACTAACGTCAAGGAGAAAGACAAACCGGAGGACAAACAGGGAGCAGTATACAAGATCAAATGCTGCGACTGCCAGGCTTCTTACATTGGTG
>JBBMOI010000008.1:1662500-1705000 GCA_038088405.1 Porites divaricata
TCCAGGAAAGGTGACTTTAGGGAGTAAAAATCAAAAAAATTTCACGGGGGGGGGGGGGGGGGGTATGTCTCCGAACCCCCATAGAAGCTTACGCCTTCGGCGCTCGTTTAGTGAAACGGTCAGTATTTATCCTAGATCCTCGCCTAAGCTACTTTAAAAGGCTTTGTCACGAGGATATTACAGTAGTTCCACTGTGGAGAATTCATTAATTATTGCCTTTACCCACTGACACAAAATACTCCATTTAGAGTTTTGGCTTTAGTTGTTCAAACGTTGGATAGCGCTATCCACCGGATAAATCACTATCAGGGAAAGTGATTAAGCTATCCGGTGGATAGCCGCTATCCAACGTTTGAACAACCAGGGCCTGAAGAATATATATAAAACCAGGAGCCCATAACCTGGAGCGTCTAACTTCCATACTGCGCCTATGCAACGGCGTTTTCACAAGTAGGTTTATTTTTAGATAAGCTTTTCCCGCGAATTGCTTTCAAAAAGCCAATCACTAGCAATTGCGTCATCAATGATAAACTTTTAATACCTAACTAGGACAACTCCTTCACATTGAAAAAAACATAGCGGACACACGTGAGAAATCTTCAGAGGAGTCCTGTGACAGTACTTCAAACGACAATTTCAGTATTTACACGGAAACTAGCAGTTCAGAAGAAGATTTGCAAAACCTAGCCAGGACGTCTACTTCGTCGACGACAACGCATAATTCACACAAAGGGAATTAAATCAAAATCATCGTCGAAATAGCCGACTGTGAAAAGGTCCAAGCGAGCTACTAACAGTCTAAGCGACGATCAAATGCAGGAATTGACCTCATGGAACAGTTATTTCCGCGGGAAAAGCTTATCTAAAAAGAAACTTACTTGTAAAAACGTCGTTGCACGAATTTATGGCAGTTGAACGCTCCGGGTTATGGGCTCCTGATAAAACAAATTTCATTAGGGAGCACTAGCCGTAATCTCTTCTTGCTGATTATTTTTGAAGGAAAATTAAACCTGAGAAAGTTGGCCCAACTTTTACATTGAAGTTCCAACCCATGTCCATTCTTGCCTTCCTTTGGAACAGACGACGGAACAGTTGCATTGCCACAATATAGTGCTAAAAACAACTGACCCATTATTTTTCCTTTACGCGAAAGACGCGTTTTAGCTTTTTAAGTACTATCGTGACATAGCCCAACTATATAGACGACGTGACATAGACGACGGCAAACCTTGTGTGACAAGCGTGACAATAATTTTGTTTGAAAACAACTTCCGCCAAACTTCACATTCCTTTAAACAGATCCTTTAGATCAATTTTAAGTGAATTCCCGACAAAACACGCAAGTAATAGCCCTGTCACGTTTGTCAGACACAGGCGTTTTGCCGTCCTCTTCTTCCTGTCGTCCTGTTGCGTAAACTTACTATAATAACTTTAGAACAGGGGAATGTACGGCAGGTTTTTGAAGCTTACTGTTTGCCAATCAAGATGAATGCGGCAATAAATATCTAGGGGAAATATTTACATTTTAAACTAGAGGCAGTTACATCCATAATTAGCAAAACCCAACTAGTGGTCTATTATCAATACTGCGTTCTGATTGGTTGAGCTACTGCTAGGCTATATGTTATAGCCCACTAGTAGCGAAAAGTGCCGGCTTTGAAAACCAAAACATTTGCGGCTAAATCTCGTTTTGCTAGCTAAAGTTGTTTTGTCTCGATATTTTTGACCAACTAGTTGGATTGTACTAAACAATTATTCCTCTCGCCCTCATGGTGTCCGAGTCAATAGCCCATTTGGGCTCGAGGAGTAATTGTTAAAGAGACGCCATCTATTTTTTTCTTGAATTGTAGCCTTGCCAACGCTCTCCTTCGACTGTCGACGATATAAGCTGAGCTATGACATGATAAAAGCTGATCTACAAAACCAGATTCATAGAGGATCAAATCCGTTTTATGCAGCATCGGAACTACGAAAACTTGAAAATACGATGGGCAACCAACTAAATTCACGCTGCTCAGGTATTTACTTAGGGTGCTTTCCATTTGTCAGAACGGACCGCCCAGACCATTCCCACCTTAATGAGAATTTCACTTTTAATCAACAACAACAACAACAACAATTTTATTAAAATTTGAAAAATAACTAATTACATTACTTTCCCACCCTCAGATAGCCTCTAAACTAATCGAGGCGGGGGGAGCTCTAATCAAAACTAATCAAAACTATCCAGCTAGATCTGTCAAATCCTAAAATAGTATGCACAAAGGGGATGGTTTTTCAGCAAACACTCTTGAAAAAGCTTGTCTTATTATCAAAATGACTGCTTCGGTAATGGCCTGGCTGGCCAGTTCTTAATATTGGAAAGCCCCGTGATTCGCTTGTTTTGCACTGTGCATCTCTTACTACGCATAACAAGATGGCCGCCGTGAAAAGAGCATCTGAAGTAACGCATCTGAAGTAAGATTATTAAAATAAAGTTGGCTAAAGAGATACGCTATATTGGAATTTTCGCTTGCGTTTGTTTCTTGCCGAGATGAAACTCAATGCGTTGGGGATGTGCATAACGTAAGCAGTACGCGTGTTGCTGAGTTCGACTTCCTCACGGAGAACCTCGATAGTGGATATTAATCTTGTGCTAAGTCACTTTGATTTTCATTTAAACGTCATCTTTATCACACTGCGTCCTAACTGTGATATCTAGATGTAAATTCTATAAAAACGGATTTTTTAATGCTTTCTTCCCCCATCCACATACATGCCATTTTGAAACTCGACCCAGTCCTCTCTCTAGAAAAGCTCTACCCAAAAAACGGTTACTCCTACTTTTTATTTCATGATTTTAATAAAAACCAGATAAAAACATTGCTTCCTTTCAATGAGGAAAAAATAACATAAATCTATGTTCAGTTTTTTGGCAATTTTACTAAACCGTACCGGATTGAGCTATAACGGGTCGAATAGCGCATGTCCAAATTAAGCCTACTTTGGAGCGTAAATATAAGTAAAGACAAAGGCATTAAAAGGCATTTTCTGGTACGTAAGTAGAAAAACGTAAACAATACATTAAAGTCAAATTCTGTGCGATACCACGTGCATAATCGAAAAATTCTCTCCTTTTTGTCTCAGTTTTGAACTGCGCACGGTGTTTGCCAAAGGCTGGGTCATAAATAACCGTATTTGTCACCATTTTGACGTTAAAACGAGTGCGGTGACCCATGACTTTTATTAATTTTTTATGATCTTCTTGACTTGTGACATCAGTGTACAAAATTTCATCTACAATCTATGTTAGGTTCTTTTGCTAAGGAATCACCTTAAGCCAGGAATAATGACAAATTATTGCCCTGACAATCATGTTTTTTTTACTTGTTTATTAGGTGACAATTGCCTGATTCGAGAACTCCATACACTAATAAAATTCGAGCTACCTGTTAGAATCTTTCCTGAAGCACTCTTTTGTGTGTTTAAGTTTTCTAAAGCGTCTTTTAATGCCCTGACATCTTCATTCCGAACATTAAAAAAAGAAACTTTACGCCGTTTTGGCAAGGAGACATACGGAACGTTGCCTTGGCAATTTTGTAATTTCACTCAACACTGACATTTCGCGCGAAAATTAATTAAGGAGTTATTTGTCAGTCTTGATATTATGAGCATTATCTTGTTGAAATTATTCTTTGATAGAACCAGACAATAAAACCAATAAAAACTGTAGGTCAATTGACCAGTGGAAAGCAATTTCGGCTTGTTTTTATTGGCTCCCGCAACTCGGAATATCCTCGCAAACGTTTTCGTCTCGTCACGCAACGCTCCTCTCCAGTTATGGGGAGAAGCGTTGCGTAAGCAGACGACCAAAGAGCTGCAATGGAGATTACGAATGTCCGGCGAACCGACGTCCACTGCTTTGGGGCAGGAGTCATAATGCCATCTTTGTCGCGGCAGCTTCGGAAGACAAAATAAAATCTTAGCAATAAATAAAGTTGCTCCAAGAAAAGGACGAAATTTTGATTGCCGTTGTTTACTTCCGGAAAAGGGAGCTGGTTTGCAACAAGCACTTGATAAAATCCCCGAAGTATTTGTAAAACGTAAACGATGATAAATTTGACAAAATGATGCTAAATTAAGTGCATGTAATATGTTAAGTAGAAAGGTACAATAGAGAAAAATGCACATTTTGAAAACATGGCTGCCATAACTCGATTGCTATGGTATCGTCAATGTTGACGTACGCTTGACGACGACTTTAAAATGTTGCCAGATAAATTTAGACAAGCCACTCGGTTTGGCGGTCATATCTAGAATGGTAATGAAGTTTTTTAACTTAGCGCGAGGGGTGCTTCACAAGACCAACCCCCGTGGTCAGCTATGGTTTTACTGTTTTAAAGATCCAACTCTTTCAGGTATAAACGAATGTCATCAGAATAAATATGAGTGCGCTAAAGCCGCTTTCTGCCAAGACACCCCCCTCGCCTACAACTGCATATGCAAGCCAGGATACAAAGGAGACGGGGACGACTGCTATCGTAAGTGCCACTGGGATTTTTTCGCTTCGGTAATCCAGAATCTTAGGCTTTGAAATCCAGAATTTAGCTGACGGAATCTGGAAAACGGCTAACGACTGTAATCCGGAATCCAAGTTCCACCAACAAGGTATCTACAATCCAGTGAGTAGGCCTTTCCCGATTGTGCTAGTAAAATGCTGGAAAGTTGCTCACTGGAATGCCAAAAAGTTGCTAACAAAAATTGTCAAAAATCCCAAAAGTTGCTACCTTAATTTCAAAAGTTGCCACCTAAATTTCTTGATACATTTAAATCAACGTTAATTAAAAGCATGTAAAAGCATAATTTTTCGTTCCTCACAATTACATCGGTCAAGAAAAATAGGTGGAAACTTATCTATTTTTAATTAAAAAAAAACTTGATAAACACTCAAGAAGTTCACATGAATTGAAGTTTTCTATGAAATCGTTGACTTGATATGTGTTCTAAGCATATATTTTGCTCAAAAGTCGCTCAGAAAGGCAAAATTTGGTCGAGGTTGCTAGAACCGCAAAAAGTTGCTCCAAACGCCAAACGTTGCTCAAAAGTTGCCGAGCACATTCGGGAAAGGGCTACCAGTGAGTGGAATCCAGAGTCCAAAATTTACCTTACACAGGGCGAAAATTGAAGTCCACATTCTTTGTTACCCCTTACTGTTTGAATTCAACACCTTAGTTTTCAAGCACACGTATATCGCCTAGGATTGTGCTAATCCTAGTCTACTACACAGCCGTTTTTGGTGTCGTCACGCAACGCTCCTCCCCACTAACACCGTTAGTGGGGAGGAGCGTTGCGTGACGACACTAGAAACGGCTGTGTAGCAGACTATGCTAATCCCTGCAAAGGTAACATCTTACCAGCACGCATAATTATTTTGGCAAGGTGTGCCGGACGTTTATCGGAGAGGTGGTTAATTAGCCTTGATAATTTATTCATTTTATATCCGACAAAAGTTATTGCTCATTGCTGAAAAAGTAGTTTAGACTAGGATAAATTAAGAGACGGAGTAGATATACTATTGTTGGTTTTCACGTGACGTCACAAAAAATTAAAACTAAAAACTATCGATCCTACCGAGATTTTACTTTCACGATGTATTAGAGGAGCTAAAAACTAATTTTCATACAAATTTTCGCTTCAAAAGGGTTCTTGGCTTTGTGATAGAGTACGCTTGAAATTCTAAGCTTTTGCGTGACGCGGCATTTACATGACGGCCAAGAGAAGTGTCATGTAGATTAAAAAAATGACTTATTTCAGGAACTTTTGCTATCTCAACAGTTCATGTGTTAGAAATTGTATTACTTTAATGTTTTACGAGTTTCTCGAAGGATAAATTCACGCGTTTGTAGCAAAACTCGGTAACAGATGTTTCCGTTGGTTTCCGTCCGCCATGTTGGAGCTCGTCCTGGTGAGCACCAGCATGGCGTCTCCATACAAATCTCTATAAGTTTGGGTAAAACATTTCTTCGGATATCTCGTATACAAAATATTCCTCTGACCTAACTCTTGGCGAGGGTCTTTGTATATGTACTTCCTTTCATTTCCCAGATTCTGGACTTAATCTATTGAACGGTTTTGATTTTTATTTTGATCTATTTTGAATGGCGTGACACTGAAAAAAAAAACCAACAATAGACTATACGAGCAGTCTCTATTTTTTCTTTATCTGTCGTGCCAAACACGCGAGACACGCAAATGACCACGCATGTAACTAAAGGCGCCTTACGGGCGAACACTCCCCTCACTAAATCTGAAGAAAAAGGGAGATTGCTCGTAGTTTATAAGGGGGTGTTTACATGACACCGGGGCGACGTTCGCCCCGGAGCGAGTTTTCGGTCTGCTGGTAGACTGGAACGGGTAACGCTTGCGTAATTTTCGGGATTTTGAATCACACGTGAATTTTATCAACATGAATTGTACCTTCAAATAACGAGATGTGAAATGACCCAGTCATCATGTAAACGTGATACGAAATCAAAAAGTCATGTCGGTATGAAACTCGCGCCGGTGCGAGTTTTCTCATGTAAACACCCCCTAACAATAATGATGCCCTTCTATGATATTTCTTTAATTTCAGCTATAAATGAATGCGCTAAAAACCAGCATAACTGCCACAGACATGCCATTTGCCATGATAAAACTCCGTTTTTCACTTGCACCTGTAAACCAGGATACAAGGGAGATGGAAGAAACTGCATTGGTAAATATTACATTTGTTTTGCTATTTTGGTTTATTGGTTCCGAACTGGTTTTCATTAATTGAATTCAGTTTAAATCTTTGCATTTCACTCTCAAGCAAAGCATTACACCGCAGTTTCTTTAGAAAGTGACCCTTTGATTTAAATGAAAGACGATAATAATCGAACCCACATAGCGCGTATTTTTTAGTTGACCAATTCGGTCACATAAAGGGACGTTCTTTTTTTATGGGATTTTCAAACCTTGAAAGGTTTTTGTTTTTAACTACTACCATTGTTAGCTACGTGGTAGCTGAATTACTTCAGAATGCTATTCAGATTGAATCATTAGTTTCTCGCTTTTTTCGTTTATGGCGCATATGATGTTTGTTATATTGCTTACTAAAGCATACAATATTAACAGAGAGACACAAACACACACCACACACACAAGCAAACCAAAATAAAAGAAGAGTAACAAAGAAAAGATACAATTCGCTGGCATACGGGTTATTAAATACCAATCTAACGTAAACACCAACAAAAATCAACTGAACATGCGCAAACTTGTATGCGGTTAAAGCCTCAAACATTCTCGATCGTATGAAGGCATAAAGATGATTTTTTTTTTTTAGAAAAGCTTTAAAGACTAAGAAACTATAGGGTTTGCTTCTTTCTTTGGCTACAACAATCAGACAAAGATTGATCGTTGATAGTTTCTCAGGGAAATATCCGAAATTTTAATTCTAGGGTATCTATAGACCCTGACTTGGTTATGCGCTTTTTACTTCAGCATGTCTCTGCTTTATATCTCCTCTCTCCAGCTACGTCAGTGACAACGTATAATAATGCTTTTATTGGGTCTTTTTAGCTATGAATGGATGCGAAAAGAAAGGACTAAACTGTCCCTCTGCCTTGAAGTGCGTCAAACAGGGGCATAACTTTGTATGCGGGTGCAATCCTGGTTTTAGGGTTGTTGGAGGCGGAAACGCGAGAAAGTGTAAAGGTAAAAAGGATTGCTATCTGTTTTGAAGTTAGGAAATCAAAGGGGTACAGGAATCAGAATTAGTACGAGCAACGGAAAGAATTCAATAATAAAATTTGATTACACTTGTTTTTTTCCAGCAGAAGTGAAACTGAGAAAGGGTAATGTAGCAAAGGGGGAGAAAAATACCGGTTTGTTTATCATTTTATCATTATTAATGATTCGTTTTTAATCATAAATCACTAATCGTATATGATATGCCAATAGCTAATAAATACTTTCATTGCCGTCATCGTCATCATCATCATTTTCATTGTAATTATTGTAGTATTATCAAATAATACTTTTATTGGTAGATCAGCTGATTTACCAATTAACTCAAAACTGAAAAAAACTTGCTTAAAAGTAAAATTTGGAACAAATCTGCGGAGCATGGTTGAACCCACCTGTGGCCTGGACTCAACTGGTATAACTTCCCTTAGGGAAGTTAACACTATAAAAGGATTACAAAATGAGCCGTTTTCAGTTCCAGATCCACGAAACTCTTAGTTCCCCCTATACGTTCATTTGCCTTTGAATACACGCCTTCTTAATTTAGGGCCAGGGAAATTGTACGCTGGGTTCATCCACCTGTCTTGAGAGATTCTCGACACGTATTTTCGTTAGACCTAATGGCGTTTACAAATGAACTGTTATTTCAGCAAAGGACGAGTGCGTAAAGAAAGGAGAGATGTGTCATTCTCCCTTACAGTGTCGGAAACAAAAGGACGGATCACATGCTTGTGATTGCGCTCCAGGTTATAAGAAGACGAGGAGTGGAAAGAGAACGAAGTGCGAAGGTAACCAATCAGGAAGCAATGTTGGGTTAGATGACCTAATCTGTGAAATAATTCTAGGTTGACCCAATTTCCTTGACGGCCAAAGCCTACACGTAACTTACCAACTGGAAAGACGTGTTGTCATATCCTTGTTAGGCCAGGTAATCCGGGGTAACCACCTACCCCTCCCCTAAGCCATCATTTTGTCCTAATTGAGAAGTAAGTGTTTATTTTGATTTTGGGAAGGGTTAGGTGGATAGTTTCTCAGAAACCTCGATTGATGCATGGTAATCCTTGTATATCAAGAGCATCAATTAATTAAAATACAATTTTTCAGCAGTTAGAAAGGTTTGAAAAATTCAACCTCGTTCCCAGGTTCTCTCTCCTACCCGTCGAGAGACCCTGGTTGGGTCTGGTCACGTGTCTCCCAGAATCTGGGAGATTACAAACAAACGACTTGGGGGAGGGGCGGATAAGTGTGAGATTTGTCTCTACAACGCGTAGACGTCGAGATCAGTGGAAACTGCGTATCCGACCTTGTCTAAAGGGTCCTGTTTTTTATAGTTCCCGGACTAGCCAAGGCAAAACCTCGAACGCCGAATCCTTCAACAGCGAAAGCGTAACTTCCTGCAGAATATCTGGATGTTTATCGGATGTTGCAAAGGAAATCACGGATTCACCACTTGTGCAGTCAAAAATATTTTAGGCGGTTGTATTCATACCGAAACGCAGTAGGCTTAAATTGCCATTTCTATGTTATGGAGGCCACCTTTAAAAAGCAAACGTATGTATTTTCAAAACTATGATTATGCAGTTCGAAGGGGGGCAATTAGAGCTAAAATATTATTCTCACCGTGAATGCACATGTAAAATGAATCCTCTGCTCTCAATGTAACTGCTTTGTTTTGTCACCGCTAATGGTTTAGGTTTTGCATGTACTGATTCGGGACGATTACTAGCCGCTGTCACCGACAAACATTGATTCTTTCAATGCAAGTTCAACGAACAGGGATTTTTCCTTCAATGCGGATAAACACGCGCTTGTGTCTTACTCAGGATCGTAGATTTTAGTATCTAATTGTTGTCATCGGTTTAACTGCGATAACACGAGTTTTTTATTTCTCCGCTGGTAATTCGCTTGTTTATCTGGTGATAGCTCTGTTTAGGCAGAAATTTCCCGAATTTCAGTTATAGTTGGAGGCTTAGCAAATCTGTCTTGCCCTTTCGATCATTGCGTGAACGGTGAAAACGAACCAGACAGAAAAATTGAGAGACAAAGGACTCCTCCCTCAGAATTAATTTTGTTCTGGCACCACGTGACCAGACCCAACCAGGGTCTCTCTCTCTCTCTCTCTCGCTCCGTAGGGACGGGTAGGAGAGAACCCTGGGAACGAGGTTGTGAAAAATTATCAAACGTTAAACGTTTTAGTTAGATGACTTAGTTGAAAATGTTTGATGTTTTTGTTTTATTTTTTAAACCTTTTACCCTTTTAAAATACAGTAGAAGCTCTCGTAAGTAGACACCCTTACGATGCGATAAAAGGTGTCCTTTTCTGGGACTGGCCACTTACGAGAATGCCCGGGGGGTACTTTAGGAATTTTGGGGTGGGGATGAGCCGCTGGGACCCTTAGCCTATACCAGAGCTAGTTCAGCTGAATTTTGCTACCCTACACTATCAGTTTCCTGGAAAATGATAACCTATTCTAGACCCAAACTCTCTGATTTATGTTCTCTCTCTCAGAGTAATTTGCTTGAACACCATACCCTTCACAGCGGCACATACCTACATATATAGCCCATATATAACAGTACCACCCCCCCCCCCCCCCCCGGGTGAGAATGGTTGCAAAGGTTAAATGGCCGTTTACGAGAACTTACCCAGCTACAAACTGACGCAGGGGGGAATGAAAAACATTGTTTGTTAATTATTGGCTATACTGTTGTTCAGAAGACGTTGTAATTTAGTCCCAGGCATAAAATTCAAGTGGTCTTGTGAAGTGTAACCGGAAATGTGTGTGAAATGTGTGTACTGAAACTGATATAAGTTCTTTGTAAAGAGCTGTGATTTGAAGTTGATTTATTATTTAAAGTACAAGATTCAGAAGAGACTAAGATTTCATTTCGGGTGCCCGCTTACGGGAGCTTAAAAGCGAAGCCAAAATCTAACTCATAAACCCTTAAGGTGTCCGCGGCAGCTTAAGGGAATGTAAAACTACAGAGTTTGCAGGGAAGTTTAAACGGAGTTTTGTGAAGGTGGTCACAAGTAGAGTAGCCTGGAGCGAGTAGAGCTGTCTGCTGACGAGAGTATCCGTTAGGAGAGCTTCTATTGTAGTATTTTAATCTTATGTGAATTGAGGTTTATTAACGAACTTATTAATTAATTTCCCACAAATTCATCACTTAAGCAACTGTTTTGTATTTCAGTCGAAGACGAGTGTAAGGCGAAAGGCTATTTTTGTCATAACAACTTAATTTGTACGAAAATTAATAACGACTTCTATTGTATCTGTAATGATGGCTGGACTTACACGAAATCTGGAGATAACGAATTTTGCAAAGGTATTTGTCAGTGTTCCTATTTATTGACCTTATTTGCTAGGAGGCTTTCTGGATTATATCAGTAGCCATCTAACCTTTTGTATGCGCAACCTGCAATGACATCTAATCGCTTTCGCGCTCGGTCATCGGTAAGAAGAGTTATTGGCCAGGCCCTGGCCGGTTCAAACGTTGGATAGCGCTATCTACCGGATAAATCACTGGAGAAATCTTTATCCCGAGTGGATATCATTATCCAGCTTTTGAACTAGTGGGGTCCGAAGAAAGCGTTTTGTATGGGTCGTTTTCGGATGACGTCACAGTACCCAAGACATATTCATTATGCCAGTTTGTAAACAAAGCCAATCCCGTGGGAGTTAAATTCGTTCTATGTAGGCACATTCTTTTATCAATAAGATCTGACCTCGTGATTGAAAACTTTCTATGTAATCTATCCGGACAAGATTCTAGAGAATAATAAAACGCTTTGGTATATTAAAGACAACCTCGATTTTTTAAATACCAAACAAAGTGTAAACAAGATGATAAAAGAAACTGTAGAGAAAAAGTGGAGAAGAGGTGAAAGATTTATGTCCCTGTATGTGCTTATGACTATAATCTCACCTCACCTCATGATCACCCCTTCGCGCTCGCTCTTTTGCGCATAAAGCCTTCACACTTCTCCGCAACTGCTGTCTTAAAAAGTATATCTGGACTCTGTCACGATATTTTGTACAGGGATGGGACATAATTCCATCGTCCAGCTCCCAAACTGTAGGGCCGGGAGTTGGCCTTTAACCCAATGCTTTTCCAGCACGGTTGAACCAACCAGGGACCAAGATCCCTATAGGTATACCTTCCAGGATCACCAAGGCAACACGTTAAGGCGCAACGTTTATATACGCCTATAAGCAGATTACAAAATGTGGAGGCGTGTTGTGGCCGAGCGGTTAACACCTCGAACTCCGGATCTGGAGGTTCAAGCCTCGTCCTTCACGTTGTTTCCTTAGACAAGGAACTTTACTCCACTTTGTCTCTCTTCACCCAGGTGTATAAATGGGTACCGGCGACATACTGTTGGGGGGGGAGGGGTAGCCCTACGATGGACTAGCATCCTGTCCAGGGAGGAGTAGCAGTACTCCTAGGCATGCTTCAAACTACGGAAACCGAGATAACCTCCAGCCGTTTGATCCTTTGGTTCGTGTGCGCCTTTACCCTTTTACCTTACCAGATTACAAAACGATTGGGTTTCAGCTCTAGAGCCATGTGCACGAAGCACTTAGAAACCAAGCATTCATTTGCCTTTGAATACACGCCTGCTGTAAGGCCAAGGGACATTGTACAATTGGTTCAACCATCTTGTTTCGATATCTAGTAATTAGACAACCTGTCTTAAGAGATTCGTGACGGGCATTTTAGTTAGACCTAATAGCGTTTACAAATCAATTATTGTTTCAGCAAACGACGAGTGCATAAAGAAAGGAGAGATGTGTCATTCTCCCTTACAGTGTCGAAAACAAAAGGACGGATCACATGCTTGTGATTGCGCTCCAGGTTATAAGAAGACAGGGAGTGGAAAGAGAACGAAGTGCGAAGGTAATATGCAGTGTTGGATTAATCGATTAATATGATAGGTGACGAATTTCACCTTAATTTTGGCGCGAAATTTCAGCGTTAATTTGTAATTTCACAAGTGAAATTACAAAATTGCCATGGCAACCTGCTGTACGTCTCCGTTTCAAGATGGCGACGAAGTTTTAAAATGTCATGAATGAAGATGTCAGGGCATAAAAAGACGCTTTAGAAAACCTGAACACACGAAAGAGCACTTCAAGAAGGATTCTTAGAGGCATGTTGTCGAAAAATTCTGAAAACTTAAGCCAAATTTCAGCTCTAAACGTTGAGAGAGTGGAGTTCACGATCGATCGATACGATCCAGGATAAACAACTCAAAAATCCTCGATTGCTAACGTAATTCGTCACCCATGATATTAATAGGTAATCAAATGGTATACTCGTGAAATTAGGGAATAATTTCACTCGTCACCATTTGATTACGACGTACTAATTTTTCTGGGACTTTTTAAGTGATGTTTTCGTAGCTGTCCCCGTCGTTGTTACGTAAGCTCCCAAATTAAGAGTACGGTAGACTGTTCCTTTCACTTTATAATAAGACTGTCGTCACAATGCGAATGTGAGTGTCACCCACACTCCTCCGTAATATTAGTACAAAGAGTAGACCATAAAGTTTGCTATAGCTATGACTCACTAATGCAGTTTTTGTTATTTCAGCCAAAAACGAATGCGTTAAGCAAGGAGATGTCTGTCCCTCTGCGTTGCATTGCCTCAATCGAAAGGGATCTTTTGCTTGTGGCTGTGATCCTGGTTTTAAGGTGGTTGGTTATGAAGAGGCGAGGACTTGCAAAGGTACCATTGCTATTTTTAGTATCAATAATTTGATGTTTGGTCCGCCCTCCATTTCTCCGCACCCCGGCAAACAACCCATCTCCCCCGATAGCTGCCACGATGCTCGTGAAGTTTGAGCGAACTCCCCAGCGTCATCGCTCTATCCTCACAGCAGGTGAACACCTGCCAAAACGTTTTATGAATAATTATTTCAGCCATGGACGAGTGTGACAAGCAGGGAGACAGCTGCCCTTCCGGTTTACAATGCCTAAAACAGGCCAATGGATCATACGCCTGTAGCTGTTCTGCTGGTTACAAGGTGATAGGAGAAGGAGAGTGGAGATCTTGCCAAGGTATAATGCATTGCCAAAGACTCGTACCCAATCGCTATTTATGTGTATTTGGGGCGAGAAAAATGAGAGAAGACTGGGGTTAGGTTATGCCGCGCGGTGTGATGGGAAGGGACACGCGTTCTCACCCGAAAACACTTAAATAGCGACTGGATACGAGTCTGTCATTCAATCTTTACACAGACGTATTGGTGAGTACCGCTACTTGATTACGAGTTCTTGGAAGTCCAACTTTTTTTAAAGTTGTGGTGTTTGTTCGGGACTCATTAATATTTCAGATTATGTTAAGTTGATTTTGCGGTTCTCAGTATCCTGGCCATATTCTCTTCTCTGAAGATTAAATTTATTTTGTTTTTGCCTTTTTTGTTGAAATGCCTTGAAACATTCACAATTTCTCAGGTAAACACTGCACTATTATTCAACAAAGTCTCCGATTTCTGAAACTGCTATTGCCTGTAAATCACTGTTAGGTATGTGTGTGAAGTCTTCTAATTCACTTTACCTCATGTAACCTTTTTCAGTAAACTGACGGTTCACCGTGTGTGATGGGTCATTTCCCAGTTACCCGAAGCCTCTGTTTCAAAGAGAAGCTTAGTGCGAAGCCATTGATATGAAAATGACTTTGAATCTCTTGCAAATAAAACTCATTTTTCACAAGAAAGGTTTACTTATCCTCCTTTTGAAAGTGAGAATGTTTGGAACTCGGAAATGGCCTGTTAAACCATATTTGTCATATTTATGTTGGCTATGTCGTCGTCCCCGGGCCTCTCTTTTTTCTTGGGAATACAGCATTATTAACACAAATAGTTGGGATTCGAGAGAATAATAAAAAAATGATTAATCCTAACGACGCAGTTGAAAGTTGTGACATTTTTTGGTCATCACAATCTTTTTCAGTCATGAGTGAGTGCGACAAGCAAGGGAATAGTTGCCCTTCGAGATTAAAATGCATAACACGAGACAATATAACTCATGAATGTGGCTGCGAGAAAACTGAAGACATGGTAAAAGGAGAAGGAAAGAAAAGATTTTGCAAAGGTAAGATAATGTTCATTTTTTCAGGCCCAGTTGTTGGAAAGGTGGATAGCGCTATCCACTGCATAAATTACTATCCATCAACGGATAATGCAATCGGTTTTCGTAATACTTGTCCACTGGATAGTGATTTATCCGGTGGATAGCGCTACCCAAGTTTTGAACAACCGGGGCCTAAATAGACTGTAAGAGCCAGTTATTTACACGGAGCTTAGCCGGTGTTCAACATAACCCCGTAATTAAGCCATTTTCAGTTTGCTCAACGCTTTTATGTAAACACAGTTTCATGAAAGCATATGGCGTAGACTAGAAAATCAATTGTCTTCTTAAAATAACCCGCTAAGGAAGACTTCTGCAGGTCCAAAGAATTCCTAAACCGCGGTCTAAGTTAGACTTTGTTTAAATAACTGGCCCTAAACGGTTTTGACCTAAGTTTCTTTGAAAACGAAAAAAAGAAAAAAAGGTTTCGAGGAAGCAGTAAAATTGAACATCGATTTATGAGAAAATTTTTTTCGAACTGCTTCTTCGCTCACTCTCCAAATGACAGTAGTTGATTAGGTGCTTTTAAGGCAAAAACAGCGAAAAACAGTTCTTGAATTACGTTTATTGAAAAGTTGATGAGCGACTAGGAACCGTTAAGTTGTATGTCGCATATATCCTGCCGTCATCCAAATGAGCTTGTGTTGTCTGTGGTAATTGAACGAAGACCACTAGATTGATTATTGATAGAGCCATTTTCGTATGACCTTGAAATGAAAACGCGCGAACAAAACAGAAACAACAAACGAACGGAAATAGAGCGATTTGATTGGTGTATCGAACGGATACAAACGCACCTGGCTTTTGGTTGGTTAAGCGAACGCTGGGGTAAACAAACTTCATGCCCGAAGAACTTTCTAGGAATTGCTTTGACGTCATACTGCAACACGATTGGTCAATCGAACAATGCCTTTTCCATATTAGGGTTTTCTTTGGCGGGAAAACGAAGAGTCCATGTTTTGTTCTTTCCATCCATTGGCTGATAAAACAAATAACAAACACTTACGGAAACCATTTTTCAAGGTCATACGAAAGTCGCTCTAACTCGACCCTCTCTGTTTCAGAAATGGATGAGTGCGATAAGATAGGAAAGTCTTGCCCCTCTAATCTCAAGTGCCTTAAGAAAGATGGATCTTTTGCTTGTGGCTGCGAGAACACTGGTTTTATTGTGAAAGGAAGTGGAGAGAATAGGACATGTCAAGGTACAAAATCACTATTATGTGAGAATCTCTATAAAAAGTTACCGCGAGGAGAGAAAGGGTGTCGCACTGGTGAGAGCGCTCGCCTCCTACCAGTGTGGCCCGTGTTTAAATCCGGGCGTCGCCGCCACATCTTGATTGAATTTGCTGTTGGTTCTCTCCTTTGCACCGAGAGATTTTTCTCCAGGTACTCCAGTTTTCTCCTCTCTTCAAAAACTAACACTTCCTAATTCCAATTCAATCCCTGGGCTGAGTTGCTCGAAGCATGGTTAGCGTTAACCATTGGTTAAGCAGTATCAAAACCAATACATTGTCATGGTATTAAACGCTGGTTAACGCTAACCATGCTTCGAGCAACTGGGCCCTAGATGTTCAAAACTTTCACTGAATCAATATTTTATATCTAGCAAAAGTACAAGCTGTTTCACTGTAAGTGGAATTAAACAGGAGAGTAAAGTACTATACATTCGTTTCATTATACAATCCATTATAAACCATGGCCAGCAGCCGATAGCGTTCTCTGATGTACGATTATAGACGCGTCATGCTTACTTGTTGAACCAGTTAGGATGAAATACTCATTCTTTTTGTATAATCACCATTGCTAATATATTTGCCTGTGTTTCGTACTCAAATATGAACTACACCTAAAGTATAGTAGCCTGCGAACCGCAGGCGTACTTCCGGTAGTTGCTTCTAAGCGACGACCGGAAATACGTCTGCAGTTCGCAGGCTAAAGATATAGTTGTACCTGTAATATTTCAGCAAAGGACCAGTGTGCAGAGTATGGAGAAATTTGTCCTTCTGATGCACAGTGCAAGAAGCAAACCGATGGATTTTACACTTGTGTTTGTGGGCCTGGTTATAATATTTCAGCAGAGGAATGGAAGAGGACTTGTGAAGGTACTAACGTCGAGGCTCGTTTCAAATACACCAAGTGTGGCAGAATAAGTCTTCCATCGTTTCGTGCGTGGTCACAAGTGTATGACTTTTTCGACTTAAAATGGAATCAACACTGGCTCTTACACTTGTTATGATCATACCGGCGCCGTATTTGAATGCGTGGCTTTGATTTCTATTTTGGCCGTATGACAAAGTGTTTTAAAATATTTAGAACATTACTTTAATTTTTTAAAATCAATTATTTTTAATTAAATTCTTCTACTTTAATCCTTTGTTAACTAGAGGAACTGAAAAATAGCATCTAATTTTCTGATGAACCGATGATACCTTTTTGACGAAACGATAGAGGAAGGAAAGAATTCTTACGAGTATTTCTTTCTCTCTGTCTTTTTTTTGTTTGTTTGTTTGTTTATTATTCCATCCACTTGAAGACAAAGTTAAAAAGCTTGAAATTTGTTTCTTGAAACCCGTTTAACTCATAGTCTTTACTACACAACAACACAAAGCGGGTGACACCATATTTTGCCTCAGATGTAGATGAATGCAAACAAGGAAATCATCAATGCAAAGGAACTGGTCAAAAATGTGTCAACGTACAAGGCTCGTACGAATGCCAGTGCGAAGAAGGATATCTAAAGAGTGGAAATAACTGCAAGCTAGGTAGGCTTGAACATAGATGAAAGCTTAAACAGAGAATTAGAATTTGCGTTATTGTGGTCCGACGTCAGTTACATGACTTTTTGGGCACAAAATACAAGAACATGCATAGGCGCACGGGCAATTTTTTGCCAGGGGGGGCGGTAAACTATTTGCCCAAAAAATTCTCGCAAGTTGCCCAAATTTTTACGAAACAGTAGAAAAGAAACGAGGCCAAACGATGCAATAACGTAGCCCGTACTGGCATATGAAGGTGGCTCGATACTGTAACAGTTTTTCAGGGTCAATACCTCCCAATTTTGAGCATAACTACGTCGCCATAGACAAACATTTGGAAAAATTGCTACCATAGTTTTATTAGATATAGATGAAAATTTATCATAGGGTTTTAATGACATCGGAGTTGTCATAGCAACGAAATGACGCCATTGTCTATAGGGTGCGTTCAATTGGGAAATCCGGATTTAGATTTTCAATCAAACGCGAAATCCGAAAACGGATTTCACCTCCGAGAAATCCGTTCTCAGGGTGGATTTCAATTAAGAAATCTAAATCCGGATTTTTTGGATTTGCCTTTTTGTCGTTCAATTGGAAATCCGAAAAATGATTTGCTAAACTGTTCTCGTGAACAGCGGACTATATTGTGCTAATTATGCGACGCATAAAAAAATTCGGATTTGGATTTCTTAATTGAAATCCACCCTGAGCACGGATTTCTCGGAGGTGAAATCCGTTTTCGGATTTCCCAATCGAACGCACCCTTAATTGCAGCAATATTTCTTGGCACTGGGAATCGTTCACGGGAACTTTTTTGTCCAATAGTCGCGTCGATGTTCGTGAAGTTAAAACGGAATCTATAAAAGAGTTATCGGGATATTTTGGGATGAAGTTTTAGAAATATGCTAAAAAATATCTTGATGTTTGGCCGTTATCTGTAGAAAACGAATCTCTTTTGACATGGAATTTCACCTCATAGTAGCTTCAATCTTTTTAAAAACGTGTGTAAAAGACCATGGAAATAGCTCCGGCCGATCGCTAGAGAGAAGGATTCCATTTCATTAGTATACAACGAGGCGCTCTTGTTAGCGGTTTTGTAAACATTTCGGTCTACTTTTATAAATTATTGTTTGATAGATTATTAAAAAAATTGAATATTCTTCTCGTAATTTGAGCTGAGTGCTAGTCAGACACTTCTTCATTTTCACACTCACTGTTGCTGATGCTATCTGCCATACACTGTTCTACGGGCGGAGATGATTCTAGAAAGATATGCGGAAGTTTATTCTAATTAATTCATAACTGGAAAGAGCGCATTCCAGTCAGTGCAGAGCAGTGCAGTACAGTGCTCAACAATAAAAAACTATAAATATGTAAATCAACAAATGATACCCTTCCCTATAACCAGAAACTCATCACTTGCTAAGCAACCACTGCGAGTGTCTCGAGAGAAAGTAACTGGATTATTACGCTGACTTCAGGAATTTTTTCAGATTAAAATAGAAAATATTTGTCTCTTTAAACTAATAAAAAAAACACAGAAACGTCTTTAAAAATGTCTTTGCGCAAATTTTCTCTTGCTGCCCAAAAAATCTAAGTTGCCCAAAATTTGGGGGGGGGGGGGGGGGGGGGCTGCAGCCCCCCTCGCCCCTCCGGCCCGTACGCCTATGAGAACATGAATAGGCATGTAAAAATACTCGTTGCGGTATAGAGAAAAACCCCGCGATTAAGAACCTGCATCTTCCCAAATTAGCCTAAACAGTTTCTTACATAAATGGTAATTGGCACAAATCTAGGCTATTCAGGTTCTTAAATAGATTCCTATTATGTGAAGAAAAAAAAAAAAAAAACATTGTAGCTAAGGGTATTTAGTGATATTCAGCTCATTCCCAAGGCAGACACTCTTGGAGTAATAAGGCACCTATGACTCCAAAGAGAATCCTGAATTAAATATCATTTACTTAAGTGTACGTGTTTTTTTAAAGTTTTCAGAAAGTAAATTCCCGTTACAAATTTTAGGCGAAACGGTTTCTTGCATAGAGGGGACCTAAGTAAGAAATTTTAGCCTAACAGGTTATTAAAAACCAAGTTCTTTTAATAAGTGGCGTTTTTTTTTTACTGTATTCTCAAAATCGCGTGTAAATCTGCGTTCCTTTGAGTCCGGATCAAGACTATTGACTATTGATCTGAGATTGCTGTGATCATGGAACATCAAATGAACCGATGAATCCTTTCCCAGGGTGGTTTGTGGGTTCATTTAACGTATACTATGGTCACTGATACCAATCCGGATCATCCGAATGGAACGCACCAAATGTCATTTATTTTTCATTACAGATATATGTCACATTGTCAGATGCAAAGAATACGAAGTATGCCGTGAGGGAAAATGCAGATGTAAAAAAGGCTTCAAAAAAACTAAGGCGACGAAAGGAAAGTGTGTGAAAGGTGAGCTCTGATCCTTTCGTACATCCTGAATAGCCAAAAAATATATATGAAGCTTGTGTATACGGCACCTTGTAACTGCTTATCAAAATGGGCAAGTAGCAATCTGTGTATATTAAGAGTTAGGCTTTAAGTGCGCAGAGTTTGCAGTATTTTGATACAATAAAAACCATATTATCTGACCTTTCTAACTCGCCTGCTATTGGTGGTGAAACTTTTGCGGCATGTCTTTATAGTGAATCTTATCATGATCACCTCTCGCTGTTGAAAGGAATTAAGGAAATCTGACGTTTGTGAGTCCAGTGATCTAAACTCCCAGCCTAATAACCAGTAAAGAAAATGTAAGCTATGATTCCCTCTCACAGTAATTGTTTTAAACTTACGCATCGCATACCTAGCTGATAGTAAAGTAATAAAAGAGATTAGGTGGACAAAATAAACTGACTTAACAAATTCTCTGATGTTTTTCTATCTTTATTATATTATATTTTATTAATTTCTTTATATTTCAGTTCTTGCATTATCCGCAGCTGTGTCCCCTCATTCCACACCAGTCGCCATTTATTTGGGAACTTTCGTCATTGGATACTTAGCAAGCCTGGCATATGAGGAACAAAGCCTTTCGTTTTTTCTTGCTTACTTGAACACCTCAACCGAGTGAATCAGAGCAAACGATTAGTTTCTACTGGTTTCTTTGACTTAAAAAGTATTTTTTTCAGGGGAAATTCTTTTCTTAAAGAAGTGAATCAACTACGCTCTTGTAATGGATTTCAATTTCAAGTTTTCAATTTTGAGAGAAACTACCGTATTTACTCGAATTTATACCGCCGCGTTACTTATTTAATGTTTCAAATGTGGCGCTTATTTGAGGGCTGCGTTTATTTGAAAGTTGGACAAGACAAATAATCGTTTTAACTACGAATATTATTATTTTCCGTATCAAACTAACAGAATTAATTACGGTCTTTTGATTTCGATTACATCGGGACCGCGGCGCTTATTCGGGGGCAGCAGTTTGTAAATTTTATTGTCCCAAGTTGTGCACTTATTCGAGTAAATACGGTATTTCATATAACTTTATTCACCTGACCTACAGTTTGTTTTTACACAGGAGTTGACAAGTTAAACCGGCTCTTTATTCATATGTGTTTCCTGTATGATAAACTGCTGAGAATTGCTCTTATGCGTAGGCAAGAAAAGCTGGTGGCCTTTCGATCTTATCTGGCTCAGTTTACAGTTCAGTTCATCGACCTTTTGTTTTCTTTTACTAACTCGACATTTCTACCGCTCAGCTGTAAAGTAACTCAGAAATTTTGGTTTCTTGTTTCCAATAAAGCCATCTGTACAAAGCACTTTCCTTGTGGTATTGTTGTTGATTTAAATATTTTCAACTGCTAAAGTATGAAACTTGCCGTCTACTCGTTGTAAAATGACAAAGAAAACGACGTAACTATTACAGTGGCCCATTTGAGGCGTATTCAGATCTTCTCTTTAGTAGGGTTGCGGGGGGGGGGGGGGGGGGGGGGGGTCTAGCTCATCCAGACCCTAACAGAAAAGGGGGACCTGACCTCGGAAAATAATAGCGTTTCTATGCCCTTTGGGCGTGAACAACTCGTTTTTTATTCTTTATTTCTTTATTTTCTTTAATTTGTTTTCCATTTCTGTGTGCTTACTTAACTCGCCAATAGACCCATTGCAGTTGCGCGCTCGTTCACAGATCTCACTGGCGTCACACTAACCATGGGAGATTTGGGTACAAAATTAGCTGTCCCATTCTTTCCGCTTTAATCAATACGTACAAACTACCCATTATTCACTTGTTCATAATGATGTTGGTCAGATTAATGAAAGCAATTGCCTGGAATAAGTTGTACCTGGAGATACCTTATTTACGAATAATACCTGCTTACGTGTCAGATAAGAGTACATCGGTACAGAACTTGCAAAGGCAGCAAAATCTTTTTCTCTGTCGCCAGTCTCTGTACGTTCGCTTGCGCGCGTGGAAATAGAGCGTTGGAGTATTGGGCCCTACGTCAACAGAGATAATTGTTTTCCATTGCCAATTAATTATAACGAGTTTGAACAGTTTCTGTTTTCTGTTTTCAAAAACATGGTGAGCCCCATTGGTTTCTAGCTATTAACTCTGAAAACATGTTCCAAACATGTTGCGGAAATATATGGACTAGTTTTGATTGACAGGGAGGTACGAGACACGGAAACACTGAGGGCTGTTGAAGTACTGTTCGAAAATGGGAACTGACATTAAACACGTCATTCTTCTCTTGGGTATTTGTTTCTTAAGTGTTGCGCCGACAAGAAGTATGAAGTACTTTCAACTCCAATATCGTAAGTTTTTTGAAGCCTATGTAACAACAAAACAAACCTTTTTTAATTTGAAAGCTTATCTCAGGCCCAAAACTGTATAATATCCCCGTAATTAAGGTTAAACAATTAACAAAAAATACTTTCAAAATGGAGTTTTTTGTTTTTCTTTGTTTTGTTTTTTTTTTTTCATTTGTGCAGTCGTAAATTTTTTGTTTATTTGTTTGTTTGTTTTTACATTAAGCCGATTCATAAAGAATATAATTCTGGAGAAAATCGGTCTGAATTTCTTTGATTCAGTACGTCAATTATGAGCGAGTCTAAATCTAATCATTTATAGTGTGGTTTAGGTCCTGTAATTTGATATAAAAGCACCTTATGAAACATTGCCCACAACACCAAGGAGGATCACCATTTTTGTAAGGATTCCAACCACACCCTATCCTGGAATACCTATATAACTCAGATATTGAAGTGTCTTCCATCCCCCGCACCAGCACCACCATCTCTTTATAAGCTGACCAGAGGTTAAAAGATTCCCATAACTAACCAACAACGTGAGAGACAGTGTAAGTCTCTAGTTCAAAAATTCCAGCCACACAAATCTTACACACTTAACACATATTTATCTTTTATTACTAACAGCTAAACCAGGTCACTGTTCTGACGACTGGCCCTGTCCAGGAAATTTCCCGTGTATTAGAAACGAATGTCACTGTCCAAAACCTAACTCAATCGGTAATGGACAAACATTTTGTACTGTGCCAGGTAAGGAAGGGGCGCCACAGGGAGACCAGGAAATAATTCGTGTATTAGGAGCGGATGTCACTGTCCAAAACCTAACACTTTCCGTTATGGAAATACATGGTGTACTGTAAGACAAAAAAGCAAGGCTGATTTTACAGTCGGGAATATATTTTGACCAATATTTCGGAAGGCACGGCCTTCCTTCTTCAGGGTCTTACAAATAATGAGACGTTACAATTTGAAAATAAGAAATAGCGTGCAATATGATACTATGATAGCAAGTGAACGTTGAAAACAAAAACCGTTGAAGTAGTGATTGAAAGAAATTTGAAATAGAAAAATAAGTGATAACAAAGAGAAGAAATAAATATAGTATTACATTTCATCTTTCTTATTAATACCTAAAGGTTCAAGAGTTTTACCTCTCTCGATAAGGTATGCCTCTCTAGCTTTTCGTACACTGTCTCTATTAGATTTGGTAAGCTCTAGTGGGATGAGGGTGATGTCGTTAGCAGAGTGATCATTGGTAAGAACGTGTTCTGAGACTGTGGTGGCTTTAGAGATATTAGAGGGGTTATCAACTGGTCTGCGGTGTTCGTTGAAGCGGTCTTTAAGTCGTCGTTTGGTTTCACCTATGTATTGTTTGGAGCTCTGGTTGCATTGTATCATGTAAATGACGTTTTTCGAGTTACAGTCAATGTGATTAGTGATAGGTCTGGTTTTGCCTGTAGCGTGGAATGTGTATGAAGTTTGTCCGTCAGATATGTATTTGCAAGTGAGACAGTTTTTTCCGCAAGGGTATGAGCCACGGAGCTGGCTGTGTTGTACAAGGTTGCGAAGTTGAGCCCTCACTAGAAAATCACTGAGGTTACTGCTGCGTCTATAAGCTACAATGGGTGCAGCTTTAAAGACGTTGTAGCAACGGGGGGATGAAATAAGGATGTGAAAGTGTTTGCGAATAATGTATGAGATGGAACGAAGGGCTGGGTTGTAAACCAGAACGTGTTCCCTTTGTTATCACCTGTCCAGTGTGGAAGTGTCAGGGGGCGTGAGTGCTTCTGTCCGTGTGATATTGTTAACTCGTTGTATTTCCCGTTGAAGGAAATATTGGTTATAACCACGTTTGTGAAGATAGTCAATAAGTTCATTGGTGCGTAGTGTGAATGTCTCGTTGGTGGAACAAATGCGGTGGAGTCTAAGAGCTAGACTGAAAGGAATAGCACGTTTGGTGTGTATGGGATGACATGAAGAATGTATAAAGTATTGGTGTTTGTCTGTAGGTTTGGTGTAAAGGTCAGTGACGATTTTGCCATTGCGAAGTGAGACGTTGACGTCGAGAAAGGGTATGGATGTGAAGGAATGGTCGCATGTAAATTTTATGGTGGGGTGAATGTCATTGAGAAAGGAAGTGAATGTGTTAAGGTCCTGTACTGATAGTGTCCATATCATGAAGATGTCGTCTATGTAGCGCCACCATATGAAGGGTTGGAAAGGGGCACGGGATAAGGCGTCCGTCTCGAATTTAGCGAGGAAAAGGTTGGCGTATGAAGGAGCCATCCTTGTCCCCATAGCGGTACCATGTGTCTGTAAGTAATGTTTGTCGTTGAAAGAGAAGTTGTTCATAGTGAGAATCATGCGTATGAGGTCGCAAAGTGTTTCAGTACCGATGGGTGAAGCGTTGCGGTCGCGTGTATTGAGAAAATGACGACAGGCATCAATACCCTCGTTATGAGGAATGTTAGTGTAGAGGGATGACACGTCTAGGGTGACAAGAAAGGCGTTTTCGGGTAGCTGCCCAAGATGCTCCAGTTTGTTAAGAAAGTGTGTAGTGTCTTTTATGAATGAATGTGTAGTATGTACTAAGGGTTTAAGATGGTGGTCTACAAATTGTGAAATACGTTCAGAAGGGTGACTGTTGCTGGAAACAATGGGCCGGCCGGGATTGCCCGTCTTATGTATTTTGGGTAGAATGTAGAAACGTCCGGGTTTAGGGCTAGACTGTATCAGGAAACGTTTAGTGTTGTCGTCAATAATTTTGTCACGAAGCATGCGTTCAACGTAGACCTGTACCCGTTTTTGGATGTCATCGGTAATGTCGTTGTCAAGCGGTCTGTAGAATTTGGTGTCATTGAGTTGTCGTAAGCATTCGTTTATATACCAGTCTCTGTCCATAACTACTGTGGCTGATCCTTTGTCAGCGGATTTGATAACAATGTCGTTGCGTTTGTTAAGTGATTTAAGGGCATGTCGTTCGCGTGAGGTCAAGTTGTCACGTACAGGTTCAGGTTTTATGTTACGTACGTCATGTTCCACTGCGTCTAAGAAAGTGTCGAGTGCGATTTCGCGGTGGGGAGGAGGAGTCCAAGTACCTTTAGGACGAAATGGGTCAGGATGGCTTGGGGTGGGTAGTCATGAAAATATTCAAGGAGACGCATGCGACGGCTAAATTCACCGAAGTCAGCTTTGACTTCAGTCCGTTTATATGACGGGGAGTGGGGCAAAATGAGAGACCTCTGGCAAGTAACTGGGTTTCGTCGTCAGTAAGGTTGATGTTGCTTAAGTTGATGACTGCGTTAGTGTCTAAATAAATGTTGTGGTTGTTGTATCTGCAGTACCTGTTTCTGTTAGTACGTTTGCGTCGGCGTCTTCGGTTGCGTGTGTTGGTAGTAGAGTGATTGACACTGGTATCAGTAACATTGTCGTTGTCGTGATTATGTGGTGTGTGTAGCGGCTGGTGATTGTGGACGGTTAGAAGTATGAGTTACGTTAAGATTATGTCACTTTCGGTAATGGCAATACATGGTGTACTGTGCCAGGTTAGGAAGGCGAACCACAGGGAAGCTAATTTACAAAATGTTTCTTAAGAGAAAAGGATAGCACTTCAAGAAAACCAAGAGAGGAAATATTTTATAGTGAAAGTGAAAGCTGGCAGTGCCTTTCCTCACCTATTGTCATGCTCCTTTCCACCATGCTTTCATCACGTATTGTTGTATCTCGATCTTTGCGGTATCCCGATTGGGACACATTAAATTTTGTCAAGGCCTGCACCTGACCATGGATCAACCAACGTGGATCCCTGTTTAGTTGAGTGAAAGTCTAAGAATATATGAGCATTTATCTAAATTTTACAATTCTCAATATGGCACAAAACGAATAAACGTTTCTGTTTACTTGACAGATCATCCTGGTGGTCAGTGGTTTCCTGTATGTGACAAGCCTCTGAAGCCTGACGGCAAATGTGGGCATTACACCAAGAAAAAGTGCGACTGCACACACTATAAGAACTCTTACTGTATTACTCAAGGAATAGTACCTCAAAAACGAGGAGTTTTGGCATACACCTGCAAGTGCAAAGAAGGATTTTTCGGAAGACCAAATGGCGCTCACTATAAACATTGTCTAAGCCCAAAAGGTAAATTAAGTTGAAGGGAACGGGTGATTTAATGTCGTTTCCAGGTCTTTACCTGCACCGGAAGTAGAAATTCCATGGGAACGAGTTTGCTTTTGATGCTGAAAAAACCGAAGGACACCTAGCGCTTCCTCTAGTTAAACATGACATTAATTTGAAGATCATATCTTGTTAGTTTGTGCCCATTAGTAATCTATTGCTAACTTAGAGCCTGTTTACATGGAGGTGGGGGACCCTAGGTAGGTGTGAAAGGGAAGCTCATAGTTAATAAGTCATCGATAAAAATAAGAAATTTGTCAAGTAACACTTACAAATTGGGCTAAGCGCTTAGACTATTTGAATAAAGTTATCCTGATCAACCTTTCAGCCAATTTGAGGTATATCTAGAAAAAAATTACGGAGTCGTGTTGAAATGATAAACATTCGCTAACGTTAATTGATGCGAAGAAGTCCAACTTTTTTAAAGATACATGAAACAAAATGTAGCGAACAAGACACTTATTTGGGTTTTACCCAAGTATTTTATATATAGATGCACGACTGAACGTAATTGTCTGAAATGACTTTGAAGCGTTGTTTTCCTTCTAACAGTCGATAAAGATGGGCGTGGACCTTGTATCACCGATCGTAACTGCCATAAACAGGCCACCTGTAAAGACTTCAAATGTTACTGTAAGAAAGGTTACGAAGGAAATGGCCACAAGTGCATCGGTAAGATTTGTAATTGAAGTTCCTCAGCTAAAGGAGCACATTCCAAAGTTTGGAATATGTTGGTTACTAGATTTTGCGTAATTGGTCGTCACAGAATTGGTATCTTGTATCCAGCTTTTCTGATCTTTTCAAGTTGCAATGTCAAATGCTGAGGTGACGCCCAAAGTTGCACGTATTACAGAACGAACTAAACTTAGATAACCTGGCGGAAATGAGGGGAGGGGTACATGTTAAAGTCTCATGCGTGATTGCAGCCAAACCTTCTTAGGCTTTGAAATGTATTATAAATTAGTGGTACCCCTGTGATATCAAGTTCCTAGCTGGTTAAAAATGGTGGGTGCTAACCTTTGGGGTTTGAACCAACTCTGAATCAATGTGTTCAACCCGCAAAAAGATAAATAAGACAATCAGGTAAAAGGAGAGGCAATAAATCACTTCAGTAACTACAACTTCCCGGCAAAGTCATGTTCTTAACATGATTAACGAACTAATAATTACAACAATGTTACATTTCAGCTCTGAATGAGTGCGTTAAACAAGGAGATTTTTGTCCTCTTCTCTCAGAATGCAAAAAGCAGGAAAACGACTCTTTTGCCTGCGTTTGCAAAAGTGGCTTTAGAATGAATGGAAACAAAAGCCTATCCTGCATAGGTAAGTATCACAATTGTTTTTCGTTTTCTTCCCCTTTTGCTATAGGAGAAGTAAATTGCCGCTTTAGTACATTGATATATTGAATAGACCCTCTGTAAATCACGGCAAATGGTGAACTCTCTTTGAAGGGTTGACAAAGCCTATTTCCTTTCGTAGACGGTCGTTGCCATTTTTAACTGTGTCACCATTGGTAATCAAGCCTTTAGTCACGCTAGAAGTAGTAGACTCCCAGGATTAAATTACAAGGCAAATAATACGTTTTTGAATATAGTCTTAGAAATAACGACTTTGAAGCCCAAGTTGAATTTACGTCAGTTAAATTTTATGGAAAGGGCTAGGGTCACGGTTTCGTTGTAAATGTACTTAATTTTTTCGGAATTTTGGCGGATCCTTGTGGTAGTGTAGTGGTAAGGGAGAGAGATTATAGGATATATTCGAGGTTCCGGGTTCAACCCTTGGTTGCGATTTTCTTTCTTTTTAATAAAAAATGGCAGCAACCGTTTACGAAAGGGACAAATCCGTCAACGAACAACCCAGCCTCATTTCCAGGATTTCTCTTTCTACCGTTACCCAGAGGGAATGGGAATAAGTGGAACCTGGGAGCGAGGTTGAAGACGGCGTTCATGGTTAACTCTAGGAATTTTTCGCAAATACTTTCCATTTTTGTCTTAGTTCTGTTCAGCTCATTATATAAACTTGTTTGACGCGAACCAGATGAGTTCTTTCCAGAATATGAGTGGTTTTTTTTGGCGGGGGAGGGGAGGGTACTTGTATGTTTTAATATTAAGGCGCAATATACAAAGAATTTATGCATCATATAGATAAAAGTTATGGCGATACTTATTTATTATCTACAGATATCGACGAATGTTCGGAAATGAAACCTTGCTTTGCAAAGTGTAACAACACTGTAGGAAGCCATCAATGCATCTGCGAAAACGGCAAACCAACGAACGAGAGCGGCTTCTGTGGTAAGGTCTTAAACACTATTGGTTCTGTACTGATCAGAATTCAGCAAATAGCTAAAAATTAGCTTAAATTTAAACTGATAACTGAGATTCGAGCACCCAATCTTATGCAGTCCTTCCTCTATTACTCGAAGTACAGCTGGAACTTTGAAGTGTCGTAATTTTCCTAAGCACGTGCAATTGAATCTTATATCGCAGGCGCGGATCCAGGGGAGGTGAAATGGGTGCATTTTCACCCCCTTTTTTCTGAGCCCCCTTCCTTTTTTTTTTCTTATCCCTCAATTATTGAAGTAATATTTGATGCACAGACCTCAAACACCTCAACCAGGCTTTGGTTCTATTACATTATTACAAAAATTCACCCCCCATTTCAAAATTCTGGATCCGCGCCTGCATCGCCCTATATGATTGCTCTTCCCTTGGGCTTTTCCATTAAAAAATTGGAGGGGCATTTTTTTCATTTCCCGACCCTCCAGTTTTTTAAGGGAAAAACCTTGAGGACGAGGTCGATCTATAATTAGCCATTTTATACTTAGAAATGTTCTCCATATTACTAACTTGCTCTCCTTCAGTAAAACTTTGCTTATTCTTGGACAAAAAGCTCGACATCGTTTTGATACCTCCGCATTCCACCCTCTACCAGGTGATCTGTGACGTCACTGCGGGGGCCTGGGGAAAGAAATTTTAATGCCGTATCCCATAAACCAAAGCTGACGGGAACAGATTGAATTGAATTGAATTGGTGCGCGCGTTGGTTTATGGGATACGGCATTAAAATTTCTTTCCCCAGGCCCCCGCAATGACGTCACAGATCACCTGGTATAAGTTAAGCTGCTCGAAAATCATCCCCTTTCTCCCGGGGCAGCAGTACCTATAAACCATGTACATCAATGATATATAACCTCATGTCGACTTTTTGCAGACTGTAAATGCAAGGACTACGGGAATGGAGACTGTCCAAAAGGAAGCTCAAAATGTTCTTGTAATGGTGGATATAGATGTAGCTACAGCAATTAGCCGCACGTTTAATTAACTTATTTTTTATCCGAAATCTTTGTTTTCTGCACGCGCACGCTAACGCAATTTGTAGATTTAACTAGAAAGTTCTTTCTAACGCAAGCCAGGATGCACGCGAAAGCGCCACGCAATTTTGTTGTCAAAAGGTCAAGTTTTTTGTTATTGCGGTTAGTTGACGCAAGTTCTTGTCAATTCATTTCAAGAAGCCAAGAAGTTTTCCTTGTTCTAGTGATTTTAAGGACATCACCAAGTTCTCACGGTGTTTATGGAAATAAGGTTAAAGGAAAATAAACATCAGTACGTGAACGCGTGTATTTCATCACTGGAGCAATAGTGAGAACTTGATGTACACAGAAGATCGATCAAGCGAAGATCCGAAGTGGGCAAAACAAGCAAGTTCAATCAAAGGTCAAGTCAAGTCAAGATCAAGGTCAGACGTCCGACTAAAAATAGATCCTCAAGTCAAGTACTGACGTTCAGCGCAGCTACAAATCACAAGCCAAGTAAAGTACAAATTAAGAAGCTCTGTTGCAAGAACGTTATAATTTATATGGACACACATAAATAAGAAGATTCTGCATGAAGTAGTTGCAGAAATAAGTTTAAGTAATTAATTACATTTAAGTCGCAGTGAAGTACTGTCACACCACTGGTGTCACGCACAAATATCTTTAAGTAGTACAGGCGCTGCCTGAAGTATTAAGTTTTAAAGTTTAAGTTAAAAGAAGTTACAAGAGATTACTCTAACGTAATAAGATTTACTCAGACCAAATGTCTAGCTCAAGTGAGGTAACAGAATTTAATGCCGTAGAGAAGTTAGCGTTACCTACAGAAGGCGTAGTTCAAGTAAACAGTAATCTATCTGCAGTAGATAATAATAATGTAAATAGCATAGTCGCAGATTCCATCCAAGAGGAGCAAACGCGAATCCCCAGAGTCCGAACTTTGACAGAGAGAGGCCAGGCCTATCAAGAAGATCGTCAAAGAGAGCGAGATAAAGAAGAAGATCAGCTAATAAAGAGATTCCATGAAGCCTTTGACGCATGGAAAGCGCAGGCCTCAGACATCGAGCGGTATATTGCTGATCAGCTCCCACTTTCACAAACTGACAAAGACGAAAATATTTTCCGCTTGAAGGATCTCCATGTCAGTGCTCTAACGATATACGAGAAGTTACGGAAGTTTCGGCCCCCTGGACAAGAAATTCGCCAGAAGATGGATGCATGCGATGCATTAACCAAGACTCTGGAACATCAACTGAAACAATCTGAAGATAGTATTCCCATGTCACGCAACGATAGAAGGTCCGTCCGAAGCAGACGAAGTAGATCCATTATCTCAGGTAACTCAAGGGTCAGTAAGTCTTCAAGAGTATCTTCACTAATCGACCTAAGGAAAGCCGATGCGGTTGCAGAGCTAGCCGCAAAGGAAGCCGAACTTAACGCCCTCCAAGAAGAAGCAAAACGTAAGGAAGAAATCACCAAGATGGAGGCGCAACTAAGGGCCGAAACGACAAGGATCGAATCAGAACTGGCAAGAAGAAAACTGGAGTTAGAACAGATGGAAGTGAAGAAACAATTGGATATGGCAAGGGCCAGGCTAAAGGCGTACCAAGTAGCCGAAGAGATCGAAAATGAAAAGGATCCCGTCGAGGACGATCTCTCGCGCGCTTCCCTTATTCAGACAACCCCAGCATCCCTACCTCCGCTGCAGGATCCCAGGCATTTAAGGTCGGATGTAACCGCATCAAGGGTACCACAGCCCACTCAGCAGCTTCAAGTCGTGCACAAGTCTCTTAGTGTCCTTCAAGGGTCATCAAGCGCTGATAAAACCGAGATCGTCAGTACAATAGCCGATTCATTCAGTTTAAGTCGCCTCCCAGCACCCGAACCAACCACCTTCAGCGGTGAACCCATCCATTATCCGGATTGGAAGTCGTCCTTCTATGCTCTCATACACCGAAAAAACTTACCTCTGTGTGACAAGATGTATTACTTAAAACGGTACGTTAGCGGATCAGCCAAGCAAGCCATAAGCGGACTTTTCCTGCAAAGTTCATCGGAAGCTTACGAACAAGCGTGGAGCATTCTGGATGAGAGATTTGGTCACCCGTTTATAGTAACTAAAGCTTACAGAGACAAGCTGCAAGGATGGCCAAAGATCGGTGCTAAGGATCATCAACGTCTCAGAGGATTCGCTGATTTCTTAACAAGTATAGAAACAGCAATGCAAACAATCAAGGATCTAACCATCCTAAACGACTATATGGAAAATCAGAAGTTGCTTGCCAAGTTACCAGACTGGCTTATCTCTCGATGGAACAGAGAAGCCACAAGAGAAATGAAAGAACGCAATAGATATCCAGATTTCAAGACCTTTACGGCCTTTATCAATGCCGAAGCGGACCTCGCATCCAATCCGATCTCTTCTTGTAACGCAGTGAAAGAAGTAGGAACTGCATCAGTTAAAACGTATCAAGCACGAAATTCGAAAGATATCGGTGATATGACCGTTCATTCTATCCAGAAGATAGAAGAGAACTCTAAAGAGGCAAAGGAAACTCCGAAACCAAAGCCGCAGTGTACGTTCTGCAGGAAGACGGATCATCACTTAGATGCCTGCCCTAAGTTTAAGACTGAGACACTTGAGAAAAGAGCGCGATTTGTTAAGGAAAACAGGTTATGTTTCGGATGCTTAAGTAAAGGCCACATGTCCAGTGATTGTCGAAAGAAGTTGACTTGTTCGTCATGCAACAAGAAGCACCCCACTTGCCTTCATCAAGAAAGAAGAGAAACAAGAAAGACAGAAGAAAGAAGAGTGGACTGCGAGTCATTAAACGTTCCAAAACCCACTTCTTGCAACTGCACATCTCAAGGAGCCTCAAGTAGCACCTCAATGATAGTTCCTGTCTGGCTGTCGTCATCTAAGAGGCCCGAAGCGGAAGTACTCGTATATGCTATCTTAGACACGCAAAGTGACTCCACATTTGTTTTGAAGGAAACCTGTGATGAACTTGATGCAGATAAACAACCGACTAACCTTCGACTGAGCACTATCACTAGTCAAGAGTCAGTTGTCGACAGTCAAAGAGTCTCGGGTCTTCAAGTAAGAGGATACAATTCTGACCTGAAGATTCCAATACCCGTTGCTTACACAAGTACATCGATACCAGCCGACGAAGACCATATACCGACTACCACCACTGCTAAGAATTGGGGTCATCTGCGACCAATTGAAGACAAAATGCTCGACCTATTGGACTGTAACGTGGGCTTGCTAGTCGGATATGACTGCTCTCAAGCATTAACCCCAAGAGAAGTTATTTCTGGCGAGAGTAACGAGCCGTATGCTATCAAGACAGATCTCGGATGGAGTATAGTAGGTGGTGGACAGGCCAGAAGTGGAAGGTCGTTTTGCCAAAGGGTTGCTGTAAGGGAGCTACCTGCTGTAACAATGAATGACATCATACGAATACTCGAGTCAGATTTCAAGGAAAGTAAAAATGATATGAAGACCTCTCAAGAAGACTTGCAATTCCTTAAGATTATGGAAGAAGGAATCAGGAAGACCGAAAACGGACACTGTGAAATGCCACTGCCATTTAAGGAGCGGCCACTGTTGCCTGACAATAGCTCAATGGCGATGACTCGCCTTGAACATCTCAAACGAAAATTCCTGAAGGACTCTAAGTACAAAGAAGACTACATCAAATTTATGAACGAAGTGTTTAGCAGAGGAGATGCCGAAGAAGCGCCAGTTCTCGCACAAAATGATAGAGTGAAGTGGTACATACCTCATCACGGTGTCTATCACCCAAAGAAAAACAAGATAAGAGTCGTATTTGACTGCTCAGCAAGATTCAAGGGAACTTCGTTGAACGATCACTTACTCAGCGGACCTGACCTCACTAACAATTTGACGGGCGTACTCTGCAGATTCAGAAGATATCCTTACGCTATTACTTGCGATGTGGAGAAGATGTTTCACCAATTCGTTGTAAGCGAAACAGACCGTGACTATTTGCGATTCCTTTGGTGGCCCAATGGTGATATCAAGCAAGAGCCCAAGGAGTACAGAATGAAAGTGCATTTGTTTGGGGCAACATCTTCGCCTGGTTGTGCCAGCTACGGTTTCAAATACATTGCTAATGAAGAGAAAGAGGTGTACCCTTCAGCTGCAAGGTTCATTACTCATGACTTCTATGTTGATGACGGACTAGCCAGCGTTGAATCCGCCGAACAAGCAAAGGAACTCATCAGAGGAGCTCGTGAAATTTGCAAGAAGGGTAGCCTTCGTCTTCACAAATTTATAGCAAATGATCGCGAAGTACTTGAATCAGTACCAGAAAGTGAAAGAGCAATGGACATCATCCTGGATCTGCCGTCAGAAGAACTCCCCATAGAAAGAGTTCTTGGTATTCAGTGGTCAGTAGGGTTAGACTGCTTCGGCTTGTCCATCGTTCTAAAGGACCAACCCTTAACTAGAAGGGGAGTATTAGCAACGGTTGCCTCTGTCTATGATCCTCTCGGATTTCTAGCCCCCTTGGTCTTGAGAGCGAAGAAGATACTACAGGAAATATGTAGGAGAGGTGTCAGCTGGGATGATCCTCTGCCTGAAGACGTTCGGCCAAGGTGGGAGCGGTGGAAACTTGATCTCCTACGTCTCAAGGAGTTACAAATTCCAAGATGCTTCGAGCCGAAGACGATGAGCCAAAAGAAGAGCTATGAGTTACACAATTTTGCTGATGCAAGCACATCAGGATACGGACAATGTTCCTACCTTAGAGTGAAGGATGAAGACGGAAACGTGAACGTCTCATTGGTGATGGGAAAGTCCCGTGTCGCCCCATTAAAGATTACTACTATACCAAGATTGGAGCTCACCGCTGCAGTAGTTTCCGCGAAAGTTGGCATGATGCTACAAGAAGAATTAAACTACGCCAATCTTAAACAGTTCGTTTGGACCGATTCCAAGGTAGTACTTGGTTACATAAACAACGACGCCAAAAGATTCCATACGTTTGTCGCCAACAGAGTTCAGATAATCAGATCCAACACTGACACCAAGAAATGGCGACACATCGACACCAAGAATAATCCAGCAGATCACGCCTCGAGAGGATTAAGCGCCGAAGAGCTAATGAGGTCCAATTGGTTCAGTGGACCCGCGTTCCTTTGGGAGAAAGAAATCCCGACCAGTAAAGAAGAGATTCCCAATATTCAAATTGGAGACCCGGAAGTTAAGGCAACCGTGCGCACTACCGTGGTTAAAGAATCTTTCAATCTAATCGATTACGTGTCAAGATTCTGTAACTGGACGAGGGCAATCGGAGTGATCTCATACCTGAGAAGACCCTTCAAGAAGAATAAGCCAAAGACAGTTACTATCACAGTAGCTGAACGACAAGATGCTGAAATCCTTATTTTCAAGGAGCTTCAACGCTCAGCATTCAAGAATGAAATTGCAAACCTAAGTCATAAGGAGCAGAAACCCAAGCTCACCAAGCAAAGCCGCTTGTTAAGGTTGGATCCCTTCATCGATGATCAAGGACTGATAAGAGTTGGTGGGAGGCTGGAACATTCTACCTTGCCATTTGATGTTAAACACCCAATTATCCTGCCAAGATGTTCTCACGTAACCGAGCTGATCATTGATCATTTTCATGAGAGGGTCAAGCATCAAGGAAAGGGAATGACGATGAACGAAATTCGTTCCTATGGAATATGGATACTAAACCTCAATGCTGCAGTAGCTTCACACATTTATAAATGCGTACAGTGCAGACGACAGCGACGACCAACAGAAGGCCAGAAGATGGCAGATCTCCCCGAAGGTAGAGTGGAATCTACTCCACCCTTTACATACTGTGGAATGGATTGCTTCGGGCCGTTCACAGTTAAGGAAAGAAGAAAGGAACTGAAGAGATACGCAGTGATATTCACCTGCATGAGTTCTCGTGCAGTGCACATAGAGCAGTTAGATGACATGACAACCGATGCCTTCATCAACGCATTAAGATGCTTCACAGCAATTCGAGGACCCATTCAACAGATAAGGTCCGACCAAGGCACAAACTTTCTAGGTGCAAGGAACGAACTCGCAAAGGCCATGAAGGAGTTGGATAACGACAAGATCCAATCATATTTGACAACCAATCGCTGTGAATTCGTTATGAATGTCCCTTATTCCAGTCACAGGGGAGGAGTATGGGAAAGGCAGATTAGGACTACAAGAAGCATCCTTAACTCCATTCTCAACGATTACAAGGGAAGACTTGACACGTCCTCACTGCGCACCTTCTTGTATGAAGTCATGGCTATAATCAACAGCCGACCTTTGACCTATCAATGCCTGAACGATCCAAAGAGTTTGGAGCCTCTAACGCCAAATCATCTACTCACCATGAAGAACAAGACACTTCTTCCACCTCCAGGAAATTTTGTCAAGGAAGAAATCTACGCCCGAGAACGATGGCGAAAGGTCCAGTTTCTGGCAGAACAATTTTGGAGTAGGTGGCGAAGGGAGTACCTCATCAATCTGAATTCAAGACAAAAATGGTTTCAGCCAAAGAAAAATCTGAAAATCTGTGACATCGTAATCGCTTAAGAAGAAGTTCCACGGAACGAGTGGCCCCTTGGCAAGATCACGGATACTTCAACAGATCAACAAGGTCTCGTTCGTTCTGTAAAGATAAAGCTTGGATCCAGAAATCCTCAGAAGAGAAACGACACAAATTCTCACATCATCGAAAGACCAGTACAAAAGGTAGTCCTCCTGTTGGAAGGCGTGGTCTAAGGACAAGTTCCAGTAGCAATGCTTGATGTACAGAGTAAAATTATTCACGATTGTTACGTCCCTTTTTGAATCATAAATAATTTGGTGGGAGTGTAGCTACAGCAATTAGCCGCACGTTTAATTAACTTATTTTTTATCCGAAATTTTTGTTTTCTGCACGCGCACGCTAACGCAATTTGTAGATTTAACTAGAAAGTTCTTTCTAACGCAAGCCAGGATGCACGCGAAAGCGCCACGCAATTTTGTTGTTAAAAGGTCAAGTTTTTTGTTATTGCGGTTAGTTGACGCAAGTTCTTGTCAATTCATTTCAAGAAGCCAAGAAGTTTTCCTTGTTCTAGTGATTTTAAGGACATCACCAAGTTCTCACGGTGTTTATGGAAATAAGGTTAAAGGAAAATAAACATCAGTACGTGAACGCGTGTATTTCATCACTGGAGCAATAATAGATACTCTGAAGAGGAAGACAAATGTATTGGTACGTATGATGCCTTGTAGAAAAAAATACTGAGATCCGTGACTTAAAACATCTTGATTGTACTTCTCGGATATTCTTCAAGGTGTTTTGTGGTAATTATAATTTTCTGGCTCCTTAAAAACAATGATAGCGCTATCCACGCAGCGGATAAATCACTATCCAGCCCCATTTATGGCAAAAAGATGGAAATTGCGCTAAAAAACCTTGTACCCTTCTGGAGTCGCCGATTTGAGATAACATGCAAGCAGTTTGTTTTTTTTTTTGTCACTTTTCGGTAAATTTGACGAATAGAACCCTTTTGTTGACTCATAAACTTTTCTTAGGTTGGATATCGGGAAAAACCTTTTTTCTCTTTCTGAGCTAAGCAAAGAGGACCCTGGAACTGCTGCACCATTAATTGGAGGGGGCGACTAGAAAAACGGCGTGCAAGAGAAACGAAGACATATCAAGCATGCTAAATCTATGCAACTTTCAACCATTACTCTTGATAGTACTAGTATTGCTATCCTAGAAACAGCCCAGAGCAAGTTAAAAGTAGCCAGTGAGTAATATATATTAAGTAACTAATATTAGTAAGCCTAAAATTTTTCAAAGGAGCTCTTATCTACCCAACGAAATAGCTTTTACCGTTGACAGATATAAACGAATGCGAAGAAAAAAAGAACCCGTGTGTTGGAGCTGGTAAACAATGCATCAATCGAGCAGGATCATATAAATGCCAATGCAAAAAAGGATTCGTAAAGAATGGAAATGACTGTGATGGTGGGTGGTTTTGAATGTTAGTAAGCAACTAAGCTATTGCCTTATGTTAGGTGCTATGGATTCCAGAATCAGGAAAATTTTCCTTGTGCCAACAGGGTTTCCCGCCAAATAACGTCCAGGTGATCTGTGACGTCACTGCGGGGGCCTGGGGAAAGAAATTTTAATGCCGTATCCCATAAACCAAAGCTGACGGGAACAGATTGAATTGAATTGAATTGGTGCGTGCGTTGGTTTATGGGATACGGCATTAAAATTTCTTTCCCCAGGCCCCCGCAATGACGTCACAGATCACCTGGGTCTGAGAAACAAGCGCGGAAATTCCATACTGTTGACGCGTCACTCAGTACCCAGATCTGGGTAGCGCTTCTGACTTGCTAGCAATTTGGTTCAACTAATCAGAGACACTAACCAAATCTGGGTAGTGTCACGTTATCAGGATTTCCACAAGTTGCCCGAGATTTCTCAAAACGTTTCCCCAATGTAACTAGAAATTAGACTTGCTACAAGTCTGCCTCTCATAAGTTCTTGCGGTGGAGCGAGCTGTAACTGGATACTAATCTTGAGCAGTGGACGTTCTTACACTAAAATGTTATTCTTATTAACGTTAGGTTTTTTGTTCTTCAAATACAAACACGACTAGTGACTGAAGCTTATTTACAAGCTCTCTTTTTTTTTCTAATAGCCATTATCACATGTGCGGATATAACTTGCAAAGAAAACGAGATATGCCACGAAGAAAGACCAAAAGCAAAATGTATTAAAGGTAAACCTCTACTAACTATTTTTCGGGTTGTGAGTAGGAAGCAGCCAGTTAATTTGTCTTTATTTTTTGTTGCCTGGAACTACGATTCAAATGAACGTTTAATTGTTACTGACAGCTACGTCTTTAAACGTGAGCGCCAGTTTACTTTTTAGCTTATCGCTGTTTTGCCATGTTTTGTTTCATAGTTCTTGCACTGTCAACTGGTTGGACCCATTCCTCTTCTTACAGCATTTACCTCGGTGTCATGGTCACGGGATACCTCAGGGGCCTGGCCCTAGTGATATAAGCAGTTGCGACTGAGAACTTTTCTATAATAAACTACTGCCTTTTCTTATTCCTTTAATCGGAGAGACAGAACCTCAGAGGAATTGAATACTTGAGTTCGCTAAAGGGATTTTATTATAACGATTTTCATTTACATACAATGTTTATGAAATGAAGGTATGATCGTCGCAGTGAAACGCAATTTAAGCAATTGCGTAAAGAAGCCTGAAAAAAATTCAGGACTTCAACGGGGTTTGAACCCGTGACCTCGCGATACCGGTGCGATGCTCTACCAACTGAGCTATGAAGCCACTGACGTTGGGAGCAGGTCAATTATGGCTTCATATGTTCCCGTGAAAGAAATGAGTGTTAATGATATATGAAATGAATCATATATGAACTGCGGAAATGAAGTGAAATGAAGGTATGATCGTCGCAGTGAAACGCAATTTAAGCAATTGCGTAAAGAAGCCTGAAAAAAATTCAGGACTTCAACGGGGTTTGAACCCGTGACCTCGCGATACCTGTTAATGATATCATATATCATTAACATACAATGTTTAATTGACTGCCTTAACTGTCTGGTGCTTCTTCCTTCAATAAAAACGCGTTTCTCAGCTACCATGTTGACAGGTTTTTATATTTTATATCATCAGTTATATATTCTTTGGAAATAAGGCAATTACCAATTACACATTTAATTTGTTACAGGCTGCAAGCTGCTATCAGTTTTAGAGCCATTTGTATAAAGTTTTCAAACAGATTGTAAGAGTTCATTACGTTTTGGTAAGCAGAAAAGTGTCACGTGAATGAGAATCTCACCGGTTATCCATTACTGACTTGCTGATCATTGAAACAAGAAAGGTGCCCTCTTTATGAAATAAACCTTGACGCTTTTTACGAAATTATGCAAAATTCTTTCAAAAAAATAGGAAAAGTTAGCAGCAAAAGGAAGGAGATTCAGTTAAATGACCAGGCTATGAAGGTCAGGCTACAAAGAAATGCAGTGATGAGTACTGTCACGTGACTGTAGACATTAGAAGAACTGGACGAAGGCGGACGAGCGGTTAAGGTGGATCCTGGATTAAAGAAAAAGAAATAATTTGATAGATGTTATAAATTTATTTTTTTGCTTCTATTTGTAATACACAAGTAATTGTTGGACATATGGGACCAAACAAAAAAAAATCAACAAAATCCAACATAAGGAGAAATTTCTAAAAGATTTTATCCTCCTGTCCAAACAGTTAGGCATCTTATACACACAGCCACAAAGGCTTACTTACCGGACAAAGCGTGAAATTCTTCAACGAAGAGGTACTGCTGCTTAGAATTATTTTTCCAGTTAGTCATAAGCCCGAGATTGCATTGCGTAAGATAGTGGACATGAGAGGCCAACATGATAGGAAAAGTTACTCACCTGAAAGTCTGACACAGCGACCCATGTTATTTCTTCTAAATCCCAATGCACTTTTGCATCTGCATTTTCCACGCCGGCACTCTTCAGTTTTTTCATCGCAGTTACACACTCCTTTAACTATTGCTAAAAAAGAAAACGTGTTTCTCGTTGACAACAGCTAACGCACGTCAACCGAAAGTGAGCCCTTTTCTCTTTTAATATGCCTTAACGCTACCAAATTTGTCGTCGCTAATTGTCTTTACGCTTATAGAGACGATTTGCACAAACATTTTGGCAAAAGAAAGAATGCAAAAAGTCCAGTTACGATTGACGTGCTTTGCTCAAAGAAGTCTTTCCCTTGTAGTATGTTAATGGTGTTGTTATAGGAGATTGTCGCAACAGTGATGATGATGATGATGATGATAATGATGATGATGATGATGGTGATGATGATGATAATGATGACGATGATGATGATAATGATGATGATAAGAATAATGATGATGATAGCAATGATGATGATGCTGATGTTCATGATGATGATGATGATGATGAGTGACTGCGAAGCTGATGACGGTGAGGGTGATGATTGTCAGATAGAGGAATAATTAGAAAATCTCTATTCCTATTCAATTTTTTTTAATTAAAGGTCTAAAACAACGAAATTTGTGTCGCAGAATTGTTTCTGCGCATTCCTACCAACGCAGAAGCCTTCATCGTTCACCGCAAATCCCGGGAGACAAGGGACACAATTGAATGAGCCTGGAGTGTTTCTGCAGCGATCTCCAAAGCAGTTTACTTCAGGTGTTAGGCATTCATTGATATCTAAATGAAGGAAGTGTAAGATAGAATAGTGTGATACCTGTATAGTTCTTAGTTGCACAAGAGGCCGGACAGATCCTTATGCCCATATAAGGGCATACAAAACAGTCTTGGAATCTGGATCTACACCGAATATATTCCGGATTCCTTGTTCGTGCAACTTGGATTTCGCATTCCAATTATGAGAGGGATTCCGGATTCCTTGAGCTAAATTCCTCATTTTTAAAGCATTCGATTCCGGATTCCACAAGCAAAAATTTCCTTGATTCTGAATTCAGGATTTTCTTACGCGAGGCGAACCCCCCGGGGAAGGGTACTCGATATGTCCTTGGGTGTGGAGGTGCGGCCCGGCCCCTCATACCCTGACACTGTGTAAGACAAAAATCGCTGATTTTCCTACCCTGTTTAAGACAGAATTCCGATTTTTGATACCCAGCTATTTAAGACATTCGTAGAAGATACGCGCAGGCTGTTTTTATGTGCAATAAAAAAACCGGTTTAAGACAAAAATTGATAAAATCGATGCCCTGATTGAGACAAAAAATGATAAAATCGAAACCCTGTTCAACACAAAGATCCCGAAAAACATACCCTGGCTGGCCGCACGCCCCCATTAAGCCCTTATAAGGGAGTCCCCCCCCCCCGCCCCCGGGTGAACCTTTACAGGTTCACCTTTTACTTTACCCTATATTGCTTTTGCAACGGGTTCGATTTTGCTCCTGCAGCCTTTTCAAGGAACCGAATTCTGTTGAAGTGTTAGAGGAACAAAAACGTTCATGACCATCTGCTAATTCAAGATCTGCCATGAAAGTTACGAACAATGTTTTGTTACATTTACAACACATAAAATGCAAGTTAAACATTTTTTGTCGGTCCTGATCATAAACACCTGTAGAGTAACGTGACTGGGCTTTGTACTCAAAATAAATTTATATCCGTATAATCAGAAAAATCTTACAATCTACTAAAGACTATCTTACCTTCACAACGCTTAAGCTTTTCTTGTTCCTTAATTTCCTCAAAACCTTTCATACAAGCACAGTAATAAGATCCACTTGGTAATTTTTTGCAATTGCTATATCGCGGGCACGACAGTCCTTTTTTATCGCATTTGGTCAATGCTGTAAAAGAACATAGCTTTCAAGTGAATCCATAGAAACAATTCATATTACCAGAAGCAAATAGTGTTTGCAATACCTTAAATCATGATAATATCAGTTAAAGTATTTTACTCCAGGGCAGATTAAATAAAATGTTATTCTGGCATTTGGGTAGTTATTATTAATATTAGATGATTTAGCCACATTAATAT
>JBBMOI010000008.1:1710000-1717500 GCA_038088405.1 Porites divaricata
GATTCCTAGTTACTCTTCATTCAAGGCTAACATTAAGAAATTTTCTAAAACACTGACCAAATTACTTTCTGTATAAGAAAACTCTACTGCAACCAATAATAATGATGAATTTATATATTATTGATATCTAGTTTTTTACTAGTCATTTTGACTAACTTAATTGCAATTTATATAATTATTTTTTCATAGTCATCTTAAGCTTATCTATTTATGTATTATCCTTATTTATAATTATTTATATTTAGGATATATTTTTAGATGTTAATTCATTATAGTGTAAAGTAGTTAGCAGGTCCACATCAGGTAGCAATGGCTGCCATTTACTCAACCTGCCTTATCAAATAAAGGATGTATGTGTATGTTTGTATGCATTGCTTGTTTAAAGGTAGGGTAAAACGGGCGACAATAAACGTGCAACTTGTTTTGCTACAAGCTTAAGGCTGCAAAACGAGTTGAATAGCGATGTTGTGCGTTTTACCACCCACCTTGCAACCTTTTTTGTTGCAAGACACGTTCCAAGATAATAATAATAATAATAATAATAATAATAATAATAATAATAATAATAATAACGGTTTAATATCAGTACATCCATGGTATGGCTCCTCGCCTGATATAAAAGTAAAATGAGGAAATTAACATAAATCTGAATTATGAATTTGTAAAAAGCTAGGTAATAAACAGTAAAATGTAATTTACAATATATACATACATTATCTAAAACTAGGCAAGAAATCATTCCGCCCTATTCCGGCAGCGCTCCCTTAAAATACATAATGTTTGCTTACTGAAGGATTTAAAATTATCACGACATTTAACATTGGATGGCAGAGAATTGAAGAGGGTGGGTCGGTAAAACGCGAAACATCGTTATTCGATTCGTTTTGCAGCCGTGTAGCAAACATGTTTCACGTTTATTACTGCCCTAAGCTTAAGTCTGGGGCGTTGCTCGTCAAAAAGACATTTCATGTAAACAAAACATATCGATCATTTTTCCTGTTAACAAAACAGTGTCTCTCTTTATTCTATATATAAACTATGAACAACAACTTAGAATGATTTTTAAACCATCGCCGGCCTCATAAAAAGAATGTGTTAGGCTAAGTTTACACTATACCGGAATCAGACTCGTTCCCAGTCCCTACTCAATTGTTCTTCAAAGGCGATAAAAGACTGGGGAGAATGATGTCAAGGTCGCGGGGCAGGCTTGCATCAAGGGCCTTCCCTTGATGCAATGCGTTCTAGTCAAAACCGCCTCAGGAGCGACTGGGAACGAGTCTGTACCAGAATCATGCTTTTGCGCCGCCACGGAAATCATAGCGGATAAGTCCTCTCTTCACACACAAGAACAGTTCTGAAGGGCGCGGGCTCGAAAATATAATTATTTTTCTTGTTCCTGCTAGCTGTAAATTGGTCTAAAAATAAGGTGAGGCTCACCCTCCGGCTCTTTATACCCCCAGGTCTCCCAGCCCCCCTCGGGTACCCCGGCTCCCCTGAACCTACTGGGCCCCTTCCCTAACATATAAGGTGAGGCTCACCCTCCGGCTCTTTATACCCCCAGGTCTCCCAGCCCCCCTCGGGTACCCCGGCTCCCCTGAACCTACTGGGCCCCTTCCCTAGATTCGCAAAGTGTCCTAAAAACTTACCTTTACATTTCCGGTCAGCTATTTTTTTCATTCCATAAAGTATATTCAAAGTTACAGCTGCTCCAGTTTTCTTTGGATAATTTTTATTCTTTGTAATGTGTCGTTGCAAGTGTTCCTGCAACACTCTGCAGTTTTTATTGGGCGAGTCCCGGGAAATATCTGTAAAAGAATTAGGCGATCTTTTTATCTGCTTCTCAATTACGTATCTCAATGAATAAAAGGCGTTCTGGATCTCGGTAACTTGGCACCTACACCTCCTTAAGGCACAATTTTGTCCTAAACGAGAAGGGAGGGGTACGCGGTCAGTTACCCATGCCAGAAACTTTAATTGATTCGGCGTTGTTAGACGGGGTAAGGGGGGAGGGGGGTGTGGTACGCATGTTTTACAGACATTAAAAAGTACAAAAAGTAGAAAAACGCGTCACGGAAATAAAAATTCCGTGCTCACGTTTCCCGGAAATTTCCAAACTAAAAGGACAGTATTTCACGGAGTTCAGTTTTGTAGTTTAACTTTTTGCGAAAATCAAAGACACTTATTAAATTCCAATACCACACAAAAAATCGTTTTAGCTTTATTTATTCCCTCTTATCAGAATGCGCATGATGTTCAGGTTTTTTCTTTTATCTTTTGCTTTAGAAAGTTCTTCTCTTGATTGAATTAAGTACAGTGTAGGACATGTTAGATTAAAGACTTACGGTCTTTCCTTTCGCTATTCCCCAATGTCAAATTGCTTGTGAAAATACAGATGAACAGCAACGTGACAATCCATTTGGTAACAGTTCCCATTTTCAGGGATATTTCTACACTGTCAAGCTCTTGAATCGGTTGAGGAAATGTGTCATTAGTTCTCCATTTAACTTATTTCCTTTGTATGGTCAATTATCTTTTGTTTCGCGATAATTAAATCTAATTACCAGAGAAATTTATAAACCGGGTGCGTAGTTAAGTTGAAATTGTCTTTTTTGGTCGATCCTTGGTACCCGTTTCTATTCAATAATACAACAAATTCATCCTATTTCCCATCATATTTCGGTCCATGTAGGTATCGTTCCAAAGCCCGGTCGTGTACCTATTTGTTGGAAAAATTAGCAATTGTGACGTCGGCAGTTAGTGGGTTGCGCGCGTTTTTTATTTATTATTGTGGGCGAACCGCAGGCGTATTTCCGGTCGTTGCTTCTAAGCGACGACCGGAAATACGTCTGCAGTTCGCAGGCTAAAGATATAGTTGTATCTGTAATATTTCAGCAAAGGACCAGTGCGCAGAGTATGGAGAAATTTTTCCTTCTGATGCACAGTGCAAGAAGCAAACCGATGGATTTTACACTTGTGTTTGTGGGCTTGGTTATAACATTCAGCAGAGGAATGGAAGAGGACTTGTGAAGGTACTAACGTCGAGGCTCGTTTCAAATATACCATGCAAGTGTGACAGAATAAGTCTTCCATCGCTCCGTGCGTTGTCACAAGGGTATGACTTTTATGGACTTAAAATGGAATCAACACTGGCTCTTACACTTGTTATGATCATACCTGCGCCGTATTTGAATGCGTGGCTTTGATTTCTATTTTGGCCGTATGACAAAGTGTTTTAAAATATTTAGAACATTACTTTTTTTTAAATCAATTATTTTTAATTAAATTCTTCTACTTTAATCCTTTGTTAACTAGAGGAACTGAAAAATAGCGAAACGATAGAGGAAGGAAAGAATTCTTACGGGTATTTCTTTCTCTCTGTCTTTTTTTTGTTTGTTTGTTTATTATTCCATCCACTTGAAGACAAAGTTAAAAAGCTTGAAATTTGTTCTTGAAACCCGTTTAACTCATAGTCTTTACTACACAACAACACAAAGCCGCTGACACCATATTTTGCCTCAGATGTAGATGAATGCAAACAAGGAAATCATCAATGCAAAGGAACTGGTCAAAAATGTGTCAACGTACAAGGCTCGTACGAATGCCAGTGCGAAGAAGGATATCTAAAGAGTGGAAATAACTGCAAGTTAGGTAGGCTTGAACATAGATGAAAGCTTAACGGACTTAACTAACCAACAGAGAATTAGAATTTGCGTTATTGTGGTCCGACGTCAGTTACATGACTGTATAGGGCACAAAATACAAGAACATAAATAGGCATGTAAAAATACTCGTTGCGGTATAGAGAAAAACCCCGCGATTAAGAACCTACATCTTCTCAAATTAGCCTAAACAGGTTCTTACATAAATGGTAATTGGCACAAATCTAGGCTATTCAGTTTCTTAAATAGATTCCTATTATGTGAAGAAAAAAAAAACATTGTAGCTAAGGGTATTTAGTGATATTCAGCTCATTCCTAAGGAAGACACTCTTGGAGTAATAAGGCACCTATGACTCCAAAGAGAATCCTGAATTAAATATAATTTACCCAAGTGTACGTGTTTCTTTTAAAGTTTTTAGAAAGTAAATTCCCGTTACAAATTTTAGGCGAAACGGTTTCTTGCATAGAGGGGACCTAAGTAACAAATTTTAGCCTAACAGGTTATTAAAAACCAAGTTCTTTTAATAAGTGGCGTTTTTTTTTTTACTGTATTCTCAAAATCACATGTAAATCTATGTTCCTTTGAGTCCGGATCAAGACTATTGACTATTGATCTGAGATTGCTGTGATCATGGAACATCAAATGAACCGATGAATCCTTTCCCAGGGTGGTTTGTGGGTTCATTTGACGTATACTATGGTCACTGATACCAATCCGGATCATCCGAATGGAACGCACCAAATGTCATTTATTTTTCATTACAGATATATGCCACATTGTCAGATGCAAAGAATACGAAGTATGCCGTGAGGGAAAATGCAGATGTAAAAAAGGCTTCAAAAAAACTAAGGCGACGAAAGGAAAGTGTGTGAAAGGGGAGCTCTGATCCTTTCGTACATCCTGAATAGCCAAAAAATATATATGAAGCTCGTGTATACGGCACCTTGTAACTGCTTATCAAAATGGGCAAGTAGCAATCTGTGTATATTAAGAGTTAGGCTTTAAGTGCTTAGAGTTTACAGTATTTTGATACAATAAAAACCATATTATCTGACCTTTCTAACTCGCTTGCTATTGGTGGTGAAACTTTTGCGGCATGTCTATGATCCGGGTTTATAGTGAATCTTATCATGATCACCTCTCGCTGTTGAAAGGAATTAAGGAAATCTGACGTTTGTGAGTCCAGTGATCTATACTCCCAGCCTAATGACTGGTAAAGAAAATGTAAGCTATGATTCCCTCTCACAGTAAATGTTTTAAACTTACGCATCGCATATCTAGCTGATAGTAAAGTAATAAAAGAGATTAGGTGGACAAAATAAACTGACTTAACAAATTCTCTGATGTTTTTCTATCTTTATTATATTATATCTTATTAATTTCTTTATATTTCAGTTCTTGCATTATCCGCAGCTGTGTCCCCTCATTCCACACCTGTCGCCATTTATTTGGGAACTTTCGTCATTGGATACTTAGCAAGCCTGGCATATGAGGGACAAAGCCTTTCGTTTTTTCTTGCTTGTTTGAACACCTCAACCGAGTGAATCAGAGCAAACGATTAGTTTCTACTGGTTTCCTTGACTTAAAAAAGTATTTTTGTCAGGGGAAATTGTTTTCTTAAAGAAGTGAATCAACTACGCTCTTGTTATGGGTTTCAATTTCAAGTTTTCAATTTTAATTTTGAGAGAAACTACCGTATTTACTCGAATTTAGACCGCCACGTTGCTTATTTACTTTTTCATGCCTCAAATGTAGCGCTTATTTGAGGGCTGCGTTTATTTGACAGTTGGACAAGACAAATAATCGTTTTAACTACGAATATTATTATTTTCCGTATCAAACTAACAGAATTAATTACGGTCTTTTGATTTCGATTACATCGGGACCGCGGCGCTTATTCGGGGGCAGCAGTTTGTAAATTTTATTGTTCCAAGTTGTGCACTTATTCGAGTAAATACGGCATTTCATATAACTTTATTCACCTTGCCTACAGTTTACTTTTACATAGGAGTTGACAAGTTAAACCGGCTCTTTATTCATATGTGTTTCCTGTATGATAAACTGCTGAGAATTGCTATTATGCGTAGGCAAGAAAAGCTGGTGCCCTTTCGATCTTATCCGGCTCAGTTTACAGCTCAGTTCATCGACCTTTTTTTCTTTCTTTCACTAACTCGACATTTCAACCGCTTAGCTGTAAAGTAACTCAGAAATTTTGGTTTCTTGTTTCCAATAAAGCCATCTGTACAAAGCACTTTCCTTGTGGTATTGTTGTTGATTTAAATATTTTCAAACTGCTAAAGTATGAAACTTGCCGTCTACTCGTTGTAAAATGACAAAGAAAACGACGTAACTATTACAGTGGCCCATTTGAGGAGTATTCAGATCTTCTCTTTAGTAGGGTTGCGGGGGGGGGGGGGGGGGGGCGGGTGGGGGCTAGCTCATCCAGACCCTAACAGAAAAGGGGAACCTGACCTCGGAAAATAATAGCGTTTCTATGCCCTGTGGGCGTCAACAACTCGTTTTTTGTTCTTTATTTCTTTATTTTCTTTAATCTGTTGTCCATTTCTGTGTGCTTACTTAACTCGCCAATAGACCCATTGCAGTTGCGCGCTCGTTCACAGATCTCACTGGCGTCACACTAACCATGGGAGATTTGGGTACAAAATTAGCTGTCCCATTCTTTCCGCTTTAATCAATACGTACAAACTACCCATTATTCACTTGTTCATAATGATGTTGGTCAGATTAATGAAAGCAATTGCCTGGAATAAGTTGTACCTGGAGATACCTTATTTACGAATAATACCTGCTTACGTGTCAGATAAGAGTACATCGGTACAGAACTTGCAAAGGCTGCAAAATCTTTTTCTCTGTCGCCAGTCTCTGTACGTTCGCTTGCGCGCGTGGAAATAGAGCGCTGGAGTATTGGGCCCTACGTCAACAGAGATAATTGTTTTCCATTGCCAATTAATTATAACGAGTTTGAACAGTTTCTGTTTTCTGTTTTCAAAAACATGGTCAGCCCCATTGGTTTCTAGCTATTAACTCTGAAAACATGTTCCAAACATGTTGCGGAAATACATGGACTAGTTTTGATTGACAGGGAGGTACGAGACGCGGAAACACTGAGGGCTGTTGAAGTACTGTTCGAAAATGGGAACTGACATTAAACACGTCATTCTTCTCTTGGGTATTTGTTTCCTAAGTGTTGCGCCGACAAGAAGTATGAGGTACTTTCAACTCCAATATCGTAAGTTTTTTGAAGCCTATGTAACATAACAAAACAAACCTTTTTTAATTTGGAAGCTTATCTCAGGCCCAAAACTGTATAATAACCCCGTAATTAAGGTTAAACAATTAACAAAAAATACTTTCAAAATGGAGTTTTTTGTTTTTCTTTGTTTTTTTTTCTCTTTTCTTTGTTTTTTTCATTTGTGCAGTCGTAAATTTTTTGTTTATTTGTTTGTTTGTTTTTACATTAAGCCGATTCATAAAGAATATAATTCTGGAGAAAATCGGTCTGAATTTCTTTGATTCAGTACGTCAATTATGAGCGAGTCTAAATCTAATCATTTATAGTGTGGTTTAGGTCTGTAATTTGATATAAAAGCACCTTATGAAATGCCCACAACACCAAGGAGGATCACCATTTTTGTAAGGATTCCAACCACATCATATCCTGGAATACCTATATAACTCAGATATTGAAGTGTCTTCCATCCCCCGCACCACCCCCATCATCTCTTTATAGGCTGACTAGAGGGTAAAAGATTCCCATAACTAACCAACAACGTGAGAGACAGTGTAAGTCTCTAGTTCAAAAATTCCAGCTACGCAAAT
>JBBMOI010000008.1:1722500-1757500 GCA_038088405.1 Porites divaricata
AACATGCAAGCAGTAAATTCGGTAAATTTGACGAATAGAACCCGTTTGTTGACTCATAAACTTTTCTTACGTTGGATATTGGGAAAAACCTTTTTTCTCTCTTCGAGTTAAGCAAAGAGGACCCTGGAACTGCTGCAGGACACCGTTAATTGGAGGGGGCGACTTTAAAAGATTTTATGAAGACGCCTTGTGACACGGCGTGCAGAGAAAAGAAGACATATCAAGCATGCTAAATATACGCAACTTTCAACCATTACTCTTGATAGTATTGCTACCCTATAAACAGCCCAAAAGCAAGTTAAAAGTAGCCAGTGAGTAATATATATTAAGTAACTAATATTAGTAAGCCTAAAATTTTTCAAAGGAGCTCTTATCTACCTAACGAAATAGCTTCTACTGTTGACAGATATAAACGAATGCGAAGAAAAAAAGAACCCGTGTGTTGGAGCTGGTAAACAATGCATCAATCGAGCAGGATCATATAAATGCCAATGCAAAAAAGGATTCGTAAAGAATGGAAATGGCTGTGATGGTGGGTGGTTTTGAATGTTAGTAAGCAACTAAGCTATTGCCTTATGTTAGGTACTATGGATTCCAGAATCCGGACAATCTCGACCCAGAGCTCTTCTGCGCATGTAAAGGAGAGGGATCAAGAGCTCTGGGGAACCCTGGAGCAAGATTTGTCTCTGATTGGTTTCAGCAAAAAACAATAAAAGTGTTTCTGATTGGTCTATTCAAGTTTGCACGAGAGCGGTTGAACGTGCGGCGTGTCTGGCGTGTGAGCGGGTTTTTTCCCTAGACATGTTGAAGTAAACACGGCCGGCCGATTCTTGAAAACAACATTTGAACGACTAATTAGGCAGAATTACTGGATTTTCCAATTTTCAAATAAAATAGCTTAGCTACATATCAAAAATTGAACCGTGAACCAGAAAAAGATTTGAATGCAAAAAAAAAATAAATAAATAAAAATACACCGACATCTTTGCCAGCTATAAGTTAAGAAGCGTGACACATTGCTGATTTTTCTTCGACTTCCACGTTATCTTGTTCACACGAAGTAGCCGAGTATGAATGAAAACTTCAGCTTCTTGTCGTAAATTGCCCAAAAACAGACTTCCAAGAAGTAAAAAAAAAAACAGAAAAAGTAATAGTTATACGTGTACAATGCGACTAGATATTTATAGTTCTCTTCTTTTCCCACGATATCACATTTCAAAGCAGCTTCGCTGAAGTGTTAATGTTCATGAACAAACATAAATAAAAGGACGCTAAATTCATATTTTGGAAAGTTTTATTGGAATTTCCATACGTTTATTTTAACAAGCCATTCGGGTTTCACTTACCGCCTCGTGAAGTAGTCCACAGAAATATTAATCAACTGCCAAGCATACGCAAACTTCAAGTCTCAATCTGCGATTGGGAACGTTTAACGGTATTTTCTCAGCAGCTACCACAAGAGCCTTGGATACCTGAAAATTCTTCACGGCCGTTAACTGAATTTCTTCAGTTCTAATACCGAAGCAACACAACACTTCGCAATGAAGCAGATATAAAAGAAGCAAAAAGTTTGGGTTGGATGAAAGAGCATGCGCTGTGAGACCCAAATAGCCAGATTTTGGCTACTCCGGCGCAGAGTTTCCCAGAGCTTACGGGCGCATTCCCAAACCCGTGAGCTCTGGGGTCGAGAATGGAATCCGGAAAATTTTCCTTGTGCCAACAGGGTTTCCCGCCAAATAACGTCTGAGAAACAAGCGCGGAAATTCCATACTGTTGACGCGTCACTCAGTACCCAGATCTGGGTAGTGCTTCTGACTTGCTAACAATTTGGTTCAACTAATCAGAGACGCTAACCAAATCTGGGTAGTGTCACGTTATCAGGCTTTCCACAAGTTGCCCGAGATTTCTCAAAACGTTTCCCCAATGTAACTAGAAATTAGACTTGCTACAAGTCTGCCTCTCATAAGTTCTTGCGGTGGAGCGAGCTGTAACTGGATGCTAATCTTGAGCAGTGGACGTTCTTACACTAAAATGTTATTCTTTTTAAAGTTAGGTTTTTTTTTCTTCAAATACAAACGCGAGTAGTGACTGAAGCTTATTTACAAGCTCTCTTTTTTTTTCTAATAGCCGTTATCACATGTGCGGATATAACTTGCAAAGAAAACGAGATGTGCCACGAAGAAAGACCAAAAGCAAAATGTATTAAAGGTAAACCTCTACTAACTATTTTTCGGGTTGTGAGTAGGAAGCGGCCAGTTAATTTTTCCTTATTTTTTGTTGCCTGGAACTACGATTCAAATGAACGTTTAATTGTTACTGACAGCTACGTCTTTAAACGTGAGCGCCAGTTTACTTTTTAGCTTATCGCTGTTTTGCCATGTTTTGTTTCATAGTTCTTGCACTATCAACTGGTTGGACCCATTCCTCTTCTTACAGCATTTACCTCGGTGTCATGGTCACGGGATACCTCGGGGGCCTGACCCTAGTGGTATAAGCAGTTGCGACTGAGAATCTTTCTATGATAAACTACTGCCTTTTCTTATTCCTTTAATCGGAGAGACAGAACCTCAGAGGAATTGAATACTTCAGTTCGCTAAAGGGATTTTATTATAACGATTTTCATTTACATACAATGTTTAATTGACTGCCTTAACTGTCTGGTGCTTCTGCCTTCAATAAAAACGTGTTTCTCAGCTACCGTGTGGACAGGTTTTGATATTTTATGTCATCAGTTATATATTCTTTGGAAATAAGGCAATTACCAATTACACATTTACTTTGTTACAGGCTGCAAACTGCTATCACTTTTAGAGCCATTTGTACAAAGTTTTCAAGCTGATAGTAAGAGTTCATTACGTTTTGGCAAGCAGAAAAGTGTCACGTGAATGAGAATCTCACCGGTTATCCATTACTGACTTGCTGATCATTGAAACAAGAAAGGTGTCCTCTTTATGAAATCAACCTTGACGCTTTTTACGAAATTATGCAAAATCTTTCAAAAAATAGGAAAAGTTGACAGCAAAAGGAAGGAGATTCCGTTAAATGACTAGCCTATGAAGGCCAGGCTACCAAGAAATGCAGGGATGAGTACTGTCACGTGACTGTAGACATCAGAAGAACTGGACGAAGGCGGACGAGCGGTTAAGGTGGATCCTGGAAAAAAGAAAAAGAAATAATTTGATAGATGTTAAATTTATTTTTTTGCTTCTATTTGTAATACACAAATAATTGTTGGACATATGGGACCAACAAAAAAAGATCAACAAAATCCAACATGTGGAGAAATGTACCATGAGATTACTATTGAACAACAGTGATACTAAAAGATTTTATTCTCCTGTCCAAACAGTTAGGCATCTTATACACACAGCCAAAAAGGCTTACTTAAGACAAAGCGTGAAATTCTTAAACGAAAAGGTACTGCTGCTTAGAATTATTTTTCCAGTTAGTCATAAGCCCGAGATTGCATTGCGTAAGATAGTGGACATGAGAGCCCAACATGATAGGAAAAGTTACTCACCTGAAAGTCTGACACAGCGACCCATGTTATTTCTTCTAAATCCCAATGCACTTTTGCATCTGCATTTTCCACGCCGGCACTCTTCAGTTTTTTCATCGCAGTTACACACTCCTTTAACTATTGCTAAAAAAGAAAACGTGTTTCTCGTTGACAACAGCTAACGCACGTCAACCGAAAGTGAGCTCTTTTCTCTTTTAATATGCCTTAACACTACCAAATTTGTCGTTGCTAATTGTCTTTACGCTTATAGAGACGATTTACACAAACATTTTGGCAAAAGAAAGAATGCGAAAAGTCCACTTACGATTGACGTGCTTCGCTCAAAGAAGTCTTTCCCTTGTAGTATGTTAATGGTGTTGTTATAGGAGATTGTAGAAACAGTGATGATGATGATGATGATGAGGAGGAGGGGGATGATGATGATGATGATAATGATGATGATAATGATGATGATAAGAATAATGATGATGATAGCAATGATAATGATGCTGATGTTCATGATGATGATAATGATGATGATAATGAAGATGATGATAATGATGATGGTGATAATGATGATGATGATAAGAATAATGATGATGATGATGATGATAATGATGATGATGATAAGAATAATGATGATGATGATGATAATGATGATGATGATAAGAATAATGATGATGATAGCAATGATGATGATGCTGATGTTCATGATGATGATGATGATGAGTGACTGCGAAGCTGATGACGGTGAGGGTGATGATTGTCAGATAGAGGAATAATTAGAAAATCTCTTTTCCTATTCAATTTTTTTTAATTAAAGGTCTAAAACAACGAAATTTGTGTCGCAGAATTGTTTCTGCGCATTCCTACCAACGCAGAAGCCTTCATCGTTCACCGCAAATCCCGGGAGACAAGGGACACAATTGAATGAGCCTGGAGTGTTTCTGCAGCGATCTCCAAAGCAGTTTACTTCAGGTGTTAGGCATTCATTAATATCTAAATGAAGGAAGTGTAAGATAGAATAGTGTGATACCTGTATAGTTCCTAGTTGCACAAGAGGCCGGACAGATCCTTATGCCCATATAAGGGCATACAAAACAGTCTTGGAATCTGGGTCTACACCGAATATATTCTGGATTCCTTGTTCGTGCAACTTGGATTTCGCATTCCAATTATGAGATGGATTCCGGATTCCTTGAGCTAAATTCCTCATTTTTAAAGCATTCGATTCCGGATTCCACAAGCAATAATTTCCTTGATTCTGAATTCCGGATTTTCTTACGCGAGGCGAACCCCCCGGGGAAGGATACTCGATATATCCTTCGGTGGGGAGGTGCGGCCTGGCCCCTCATACCCTGACACTGTGTAAGACAAAAATCGCTGATTTTCCTACCCTGTTTAAGACAGAATTCCGATTTTTGATACCCAGCTATTTAAGACATTCGTAGAACATACGCGCTGCAGGCTGTTTTTATGTGCAATAAAAAAACCGGTTTAAGACAAAAATTGATAAAATCGAAACCCTGTTCAACACAAAAATCCCGAAAAACATACCCTGACTGGCCGCACGTCCCCATTAAGCCCTTATAAGGGAGTACCCCCCGGGGGGGGGGGTGAACCTTCACAGGTTCACCTTTTACTTTAACCTATATGGCTTTTGCAACGGGTTCGATTTTGCTCCTGCAGCCTTTTCAAGGAACCGAATTCTGTTGAAGTTTTAGAGGGACAAAAACGTTCACGACCATCAGCTAATTCAAGATCTGCCATGAAAGTTACGAACAATGTTTTGTTACATTTACAACACATAAAATGCAAGTTAAACATTTTTTGTCGGTCCTGATCATAAACACCTGTAGAGTAACGTGACTGGGCTTTGTACTCAAAATAAATTTATATCCGTATAATCAGAAAAATCTTACAATCTACTAAAGACTATCTTACCTTCACAACGCTTAAGCTTTTCTTGTTCCTTAACTTCCTCAAAACCTTTCATACAAGCACAGTAATAAGATCCACTTGGTAATTTTTTGCACTTGCTATATCGCGGGCACGACAGTCCTTTTTTATCGCATTTGGTCAATGTTGTAAAAGAACATAGCTTTCAAGTGAATCCATAGAAACAATTCATATTACCAGAAGCAAATAGTGTTTGCAATACCTTAAATCATGATAATATCAGTTAAAGTATTTTACTCCAGGGCAGATCAAATAAAATGTAATTCTGGCATTTGCGTAGTTATGATGGAGCCACATTATAAACGGGACTTGGGAAAAAAGAATAAGGGCTTGACAATTTAAAAAACAATAACCCGAGTTTACATGCAATCTTACAACCACGACATTCCGAGGTGTACTTTCAATATTAGTGAATCGTAACTTCGAATGCTCTTCTACTCTCACTTGCTGATCTTGCTGCAGACTTTCAGTGCTGGGGCTTTCTTATTTGTCACAAAAATAAAAGCATCAACAACACACTGTCATTGAGGGACTCGCTGCTTTGTCTTTAATTTATCATACTTTTACTGATATGAATACTTACGAACGCATTTGCCATCATAGTCCAGGTTTAGCCCCTTCTTGCATACACATTCATATCCACCTGGTCGGTTCTTACACACCCTATCCATGGAGCAACTGAACTTCTTTTCCTTGCATTCATCGATATCTGCGACAAGAATAGTGACATTTCACTGATATTTGTCCAGTGTAAAATGTATCTAGACAATGTTCGGGATCTACCAAGCCAAGAGCCATTTTATGGCTCTTGACCAAGCACATGAAAATTTAATTTTGGATGTCGCATTGTCGCAAAAAAAGTTGGATTTCCCTGATTGTCTAGCGGCCGACTAGCTGCTTAAAAGCAGGTACCTCAAGGCAAAAACTTTTCTGCTTGCCGACACAATGACCTGGAAATTGCTGGCCCTTTAAGTATTTACTTGATACATCTATACATGTTTAGTCACAGTCAAACCGAAAATTTGTTGTTCCACTACCAGGGGAAATTTTTTTCCAGTACCTCGGTTTACACACTTTTTTTCACTTCACCTAAGGGAATCCAGATTCCGCAATCTAGGAATTATTTGCTTTTGGAATCCGGCATCCTGCTTTGGAATCCAGAATCATAATACAACTCAAGGATATTCGGAATCCCAATGACGATTGGAATCCAGAATACAAGTACCAGAGGCTTTCTTTCAATAACAGATCTGTACTTTATTCTATAGATATAATACCAAAAAAAAAAAGGCATGATCATCCATGACATAGCTAAAACTTTTACCTGCACAATTCCTCGCATCTCCTTCTCCAACAACTTTGAAACCCTTAGCATCACATGCGCATGCGTAAGATCCGTTCCCTTGCTTTAGACAATGCAGTGCTGACGGACAAACATCTCCTGTCTTTACGCATTCATCCATAGCTGTAATGATATTTGCCAATTAAATTATACACCAGAGTGAAAGAGGCAAAGAGGATCAAAGTCTCTTGTTTAAGTAAGGAACGTGACTCGAACCCAGAGTTCTTGGTGTTTTATTAGGGAGCTTAAGCAACAGCGTTTTTGAGCGACGAACGTCAACCGGAACTGGACGTTTTGCATCATTGGGCGGTGGTTTGGTTGAAACTCTCAGGTAAATCGTCCTTATAAGAGAAAAGAAACTTATCAATACAAATTTCTTAGCGTCAAGGCGTATAGTAAGGGAGAAGACCTCACTTCCGGTTGACGTGCGTCGCTCAAAGACGTCTTTGCTTAAGCTCCCTATTAACAGCTTGTTCACCATTGCAAGCTTCCAAACACTCTTATGCACGTAAATTTTACATAGTGTGCTGCTGTTATTGAATTTGAAAATCAGATAGTCGCAAATGTTAAGAACGTTCTACCAGCAGGAGAATCCCTAGGACTTACGGAAACACGCTGACTTAGAGTTCTTTTCACGGGCTTTTCACGATATGTTAATTTCTTTGCGTTACTATTACTCTTGCGTGACTAGTTTCCATAGTTACTCCCTGATTAATATGCATGCTGTTAACCGCTATATCAGTTAATAGCACTTGAATAACCAAATTCAGTTAGTTGATATCGCCATTAGCCTGCGAACCGCAGATGTATTTCCGGTAGTTGCTTCTCCTCCTCCGAAAAATAACGTCTGCGATCTCGAGCTGCAATACGATTTCCATGACGTCAGTGTTTATTAACCAATCATAATTTGGCTCTTATTTTTGTGGAGCTAACACGCGTGGGATTTACGTGGGAATCCGCTATACGCGAGAAAACCAAAATAGCTGAAGATGGGGAGAGCTCACTAGACGACGCGTCTGCCAAAATATGTGATATTTTCGGGTTTGAGAAGCCTAGACAAGCACCAAGAAGAAGCAATTCGACAAGTAGTCGAAATGAAAAGTGATGTTTATGTGAATTTGTCGGCTGGTTATGGATAGTCTGTCTCGTTTCCAAGATTTGCTTCTGAATCAATAGATAAACATGAGAAGAATATTGTAATCGTTATTTCTCCGCTATTCAATCTTATGAAAGTTCAAGTGAGCCGTCTATCTTCGCTTGGAGTACAACGCGATATCGCTTAGTGATAACAGCTCGGCGGAGGACATAAAAAAATGGTCGAAAGTGGAAAATATTCTATCGTTTACGGATCACCAGAATCTTGGCTTAGTGTCATGCGATGGCGAAGAATGTTGGCAAGCGAAGCGTACAAATAGCTGATGTAGCTTTATTTTAGGCTGCAATTCATTCTTCTAAATTTAAATCTGTTAATCGCTACCTGTGAGAATTAAATATCCTGCAAACAAGACGCGACGAGCTGGGCCGTGATTCAACATTGCAGGAAAACATCACAGTCACGGACTAAAAAAAGTTTGCACAGTTATTCAGATCCAGAAGGCAGTCTGGAGTAAATTAAAGGACCTAAGGCCTTATTTAGCCGCAATAAAAAGCTTTACCAGTCAAAAGTGGTCACAGAAAATGATCTTGGATCATAGGACAAATCATCTTCCCTACCAGAGACAAAAACCACAGAAACCCAATAAGCGTGTCATGACCTCTCAGTGTGAAATAAGCGGCAAAACTCACATTTGCTCAGTGAAAAAGTAGAACCCTCCAGCATAATCTACCCATCAGAGGAAAAAACCCATTGGAGCAAGCAGCATTTTGGCGCGCATGAGGTAAAAGTAGTTCAGTCCTCAGCGGCGATGAACGAGGAGAAACGTCTGCCTTTCGCAGGCTATTGCAACCGACGTAAACAGACAAATCGATATATACTGAAATCGACTCCAACTGAATCTCCAACTGAGTTATAAATTAACGCACGAATCTCCAACTCTCGCCAAAGACCTTCACTTTCTCCTTCAGACTGGAATTTTACCCTAGAGGAAAAAAAAAAACCAGTCTCCTTTGACCGAGGAAACCTTTTTGACGTTTCCGCACTCATAACTACATCAACAGTTGGCGGTCCTCGGGATTTCGCGCGTGTTATTAATCGGATCTTTCTATCACTCAATTTGATTGGTTGAGGACAAAAGAAAAGAAATGACGTCACGGAAATCGTTTCGCAACTTCGAGATCGCAGACGCTATTTTTCGGAGGAAGAGAAGCAACGACCGGAAATACGTCTGCGGTTCGCAGGCTATATCGCCATTAGCCTTAGGAAGAATAAAGACTTAAACTTTCCTGTTCTTGATTGGACTCAGGAACAAAAGGAAATACTTAATACATGCTTTCTTCAATCTTTCTGCAAATGGCCGTCTCAGTCAAGCAAGATTGTTGAGAGCCAGAAATCTTGTTACCATGGTAACCTGACGTCACACTTCTCTCTATCCCCATACAGGGAACGATCTTTTGATCTGAGCTGCGGCCGCGCCTGCAGGTGTTTTTTGTATAGACTCATACTAGTACCAGAGGCCTTGTTTATCAATAGTCAATACCGTTACTGATTAGCATGATATAAAATAGGTATGATCATCCATGACAAAGTTAGAAAGTTTACCTGCACAACTCCTCGCATCTCCTTCTCCAACAACCTTGAAACCCTTAGCATCACATGCGCATGCGTAAGATCCGTCCCCTCGCTTTAGACAATGCAGTGCTGACGGACAAACATCTCCTGCCTTTTCGCATTCATCCATAGCTGCAATGATTTTTTGCCAATTAAATTATACACCAGAGTGAAAGAGGCAAAGAGGATCAAAGTCTCTTGTTTAAGTAAGGAACGTGACTCGAACCCGGAGTTCTAGGTGTTTTATTAACAGCTTGTTCACCATTGCAAGCTTCCAAACACTCTTATGCACGTAAATTTTACATAGTGTGCTGCTGCTATTGACTTTGAAAATCAGATAGTCGCAAATGTTAAGAACGTTCTTCCAGCAGGAAAATCCTTACGACTTACGGAAACACGCTGACTTCGAGTTCTTGTCACGATATGCTAATTTCTTTCCGTTGCTATTACCCTTGCGTGACTAGTCTCCATAGTTACTCCCTTATTAATATGCATGCTGTTAACCGCTTAATCATAACTATAACAAAATTGTCAAATCTGATTGGCTATCAACTGCCCTGATTTCAGCCTTAATTGGACAGTTTAATAGGACAGTACGCGTCATGCCTAAGTAGTTGGACAGTACGCGCCATCACGCGCGCGCTTAAATGGCTTTTTTTTTCACTGCTAGCAAAACAAAATTTCGAATTTCTTGTGTTTTGATTTAAAAAATAGCCTATTATATCACAAATTTTGTTAATGTTATGATTAATTGGTAACAGGACTGAGTGGAGTCCAATTCGGTCTCTAATCATACTCGTGATTAAACAAATCGGACTCCCGCTACGCGGTCGTCCGATTTTGTTAATCACTCGTATGATTACAGACCGAATTGGACTCCACTCAGTCCTGTTACCATTACATATCAGTTAAAAGCACTTGTATAACCAAATTCAGTTAGTTGATATCGCCATTAGCCTTAGGAAGAATAAAGACTTAAACACATGAGTTTCCTGTTCTTGATTGCACTCAGGGACAAAAGGAAATACTTAATACATACTTTTCTTCCATCTTTCTACAATGCAAATGGCCGTCTCAGTCAAGCAAGATTGTTGAGAGCCAGAAATCTTGTTACCATGGTAACCTGACGTCACACTTTTCCTCTCTATCCCCATACAGGGAACGATCTTTTGATCTGAGCTGCGGCTGCGCCTGCAGGTGTTTTTTGCGTAGACTCATACTAGTACCAGAGGCCTTGTTTATCAATAGTCAATACAGATATATTAACATAATATAAAATAGGCATGATCATCCATGACAAAGCTAGAAAGTTTACCTGCACAATTCCTCGCATCTCCTTCTCCAACAACCTTGAAACCCTTAGCATCACATGCGCATGCGTAAGATCCGTCTCCTTGCTTTAGGCAATGCAGTGCTGGCGGACAAACATCTCCTGCCTTTATGCATTCATCCATAGCTGTAATGATTTTACCAATTAAATCATACACCAGAGTGAAAAGAGGCAAAGAGCATCAATGTATCTTGTAGGCAACGTGACTTGAACCCATCAAGATCAACCGCTCGTTCACCACGCTTCCAAATACTCATATGCACGTAATTTTTACATATACCTTGTGCTTGCTGCTATTAATTGATTTTGAAAATCAGATTGTTGCAAATGATAAGAACTTTCTTCCAGCAGGAAAATGGAGTACGGCAACGCATGCACTGACTTAGTAGAATTCTTGTTATATTGATTAACTAATACAAGGAATCCTTTGGTACGTGGGGCCCAGAAATTGTCAGTGAACCATCCTTTTTAATAAATTATTGTTTTTGTTAAGATATCATAGTCCTATTTGTCATAAACTCGACGGGTTGAGTCTCGCTGTCAAGGGTTAGCCGCTTTAGCTTTAAGTTGCAGTTAACTAAGTCATTAAGTATTTACCTGCACAATTCAGTCCGTCTCCTTTATATCCTGGTTTACAGGAGCAAGAGAAGGCCAAGTCGGTATCCTTGCAGACAGCATTTTTATCACAGTCATGCTTCTTGGTAGAGCATTCATTTATACCTAAGAGATAGTGATAAGTACTAATATAATGGTAATTACATCACTGTCTTGCTAGCCTAACTTATAACATTCTTTAATTCATTAATAATTCCAGGATTATTCTAGTCCGAGGCGTTGATCTTTAAGTAATGATCCGGGTAAGGTGGATAGCAATTTTTTTTGTTATGCGGCAACGGTGCTTTCCCCACATAGGAATGTTCTCATTTTTACACAGAGAATGCATAAACCTACATGAAGTCCGTTTACACAATAAAATGCATTTACACTCCATTTTGAGAGGGTCTTTTTTTTTGTGTTAAAAGATTTTGACCAATCACAAGAGTTGAAAACAATAGCCAAGAAAAGTTTACAATTTTACATGTTCCCCACATAGGATTTCTTTGTTATTCAAACTGAGACCAGATTTTGTTATATGGAAGATGGTTGAAAAGTAAGGATGAATATAGAGTACTAAAGTGATTACGTCATAAAAATTGAATTTGTGAAATTATGGGATTCGTCAGGAAATTCTGAAAGAAACACATCCAAGAGGCCTTCTTGCCAAAAACTGGCATTGTGGGGCAAATTGTCTCTGAGATATTAGCCCAGTTATGCTCTGATGACTCCATACAAATCCTTCTAAATTTGACTCTGTTCCTAATGTTATGAACAGTGTCAAATTTAGAAGGATTTGTATGGAGTCATCAGAGCATAACTGGGCTAATATCTCAGAGACAATTTGCCCCACAATGCTAGTTTTTGGCAAGAAGGCCTCTTAGGTGTGTTTCTTTCAGAATATCCTGACGAATCCCATAATTTCACAAATTCAATTTTTTATGACGTCACACTTTAGTACTCTTTATGTACCGCTTTATGAAGTTTTGTTAACTTTTGCTGTTTAAGCCAATCAGAAGTAAGTACTATACAGACAATAGAAAAGTTAGCACTTTTTTCATTCCAACATGTTCGTTGCCGTTGTTGCTATCGTTCTTATCTGGACCGTTTCTTAAAAAGGAATTAAAGACACCATATCGTTTCCCATTTAAGGCAACAGCATCTCTCTTTATTTTAACCAGCAGTTAAATACATAAAAATATTTTTGTCTCAGGAGGGGTTTCAGACCATAAGAACAAAGGAGGGCGAGGCCTGGAACTGAATAATTTTTCTCGGTTTTTTTAGCTTTAGTTTGGTCCAAAAATAAGGTGAGGCTCATCCCCTGCTGCCCATGCCTCCTCGGGTACCCCAGCCTAGCCTCCCTAACCCCTCTGCCCTCCCCCTTCCCCCGCCCATTTTAGCAAAGTGTCTTGAAAACTTACCTTTACAACTCTGTTCAGTTACAAGCTTCGTTACTTGAAGTACTTTTTCTACTATCCTGGCCTTCATTGCAGCTACTCCACCTTTCTTTAGATCATTTTCATTCTCTGTAAGTTTTCGTTGATAGTTTTCCTGCTCCAATCTGCAGTTTTTATTAGCCGAGTCGCGGGAAATATCTAAAAACGGATTAGGCGATCCTTTTATCTTCTTCTCGATTACCGTATCTCAATCGCAATAAATGGCGTAATCTGGGTAACTGAGCACTTACGCCACCCAAAGGCACAATTTTGCCTTACACAAGAAGGCAAGGGTACGTTGTCAGTTACTCAGAAACCTTTGAGAATTAATCCGGTGTTAAACTCGGTCGCAACCACGCAGTGAAATAAGCACACACTCGGAATCGAACACTTAGTTCAAAAACAAAATGATTTGCTTTAATTGAAAAGAGGCCATTTGGTCCTTAACGAAGAAAAAAAATAAGGAGACAAGAGAGAAAAGCTAATCGAATCATTACACTTGACGGTAAAAATAGCAAGAAGGTCGAATTATAACATTGATCAGAACACGTCGCGTAAACAAAATCACCGGTCGCCGAAACCACAAAGCGGCTCCATCTTCATTCGCAGTTCAATTTAGCATTTCACTTTTGAAGACCGAAGGGCAATTTTGCTGTTTAAGGTAAAGATTAAGCTTATCGAAATGTTTAAACTACTCGAAAGAATGCCAGGGATGCTATCCGCTGAATATCAAGCGATAATGCCCCTAAAATTTTTCATAATTATACATAATTATGCGAATGTTTAGACAATCAACCAATCAAAATCACTACCCGGTTTTGGGGTAGTGAGTGACATCACTGGACGGCATTAACGGCCGGTCGATTCAGACGTTGTTGAGAGGAGAAAACGACTCGAAGCAATCGGATGAATTTCAGGCTAGAAAGAATGATTGTACAGTCGGCAATATATATATATATATATATATATATATTTTTAGTGTGGTGCATGCAAGATTGAAGACTTACGATCTTTCTTTTCGCTATTCCCCAATGCCGAATTACTTATGAAAAAAACAATCCACAGCAACATGACAATCCATTTGATGACAGTTCCCATTTTCAGGGATATTTTCTACACTGTCAAGCTCTTGAATCGGTTGAGGAAATCAAAAAGTTCTCGATTTAACTTTCTTTCCATTCTATTTTCAATTATCTTTTGTTTCGTGCTAATTGATAAACCTGGTGCGTAACTTAAATTGAAATCGTCGTTTTCGATCGATCCATGGTACCTGGTTTTTTTTCGTGCTTTATTGTTCGATTTACTAAAACTAGTTAGCAAAGGATAATATTTTATCATTTGCCATTTGCCATTTGCCATTTTTCTGCCTCATTGTCTTCCACCCCTTAAAAAATAGACCAGATCTGATCTATAACGCAGAAAATATCGCAAATAATGGCGTTACTTCCGATTGCCCCCAAATTTGGCCCACAGGAAGTTAATAGGCTGAGCCAAATATGGGCCTAGTTTCCAGCCCCCAGGTAGTTTGAGCTTTACACAACGATCTTTCAAACTCTGGATAAATTGGCCGTGCGCCGTGAGAGGTTTTTGGGACTTCTTTTGCGAAGAATGAAAGCTTGTATCGACGAATTTCAACCAAATACAAGTCAAGCAAATTATTTTGAAGGATTTTGGAGGATAACAAGGAAAACAGACGGGAAAATCTAGGCAAGAAAACAGTTTGAAACTTGCGTGCCGATAGCCGACTTCGCCAAGTCTGGAGCACATGTTGTTGAAATGCAATGAATTCCTTCCCGTTTGGCCTTCGGTTCGCTTTTTGCCGTCAAATCCTTGCTTATCTTGATGAATTATATTAGTGAATTCATGTTTGCTGTTTTTAACTCGATATTTCACCGATAAACTAAAGAAATACAGCGTCTTTCTGAAGTAAACATCGAAGCAGAGAGACGCCAAGATATCACGTTTCGTTTCTGCTAATTAGCATAATCCGTCATTTACATAATCCGATTATGTCAACAAAATAAATTTCTAGAATATTTTTAGCGGAGCTCCTCGCGCGCGCGAAGCGCGCGCGTGGGCGCAGCCCCATAGCTAAGGTAATGTACCCATCCCAGAAAATTTGGTAATCACGTGACCGACCGACCGAGCGACCCACCGTCCGTCCGCACCACAGGAAAACCAATGTTAAATCTCACACTTTCTAGCTAGTTTGGGAGCCCAGGGAGCCTAGGAGAAAACTATCAATGTTGTGATCAATTGACAGCTGTCAAGACAAGGTGTATGTATGTATGTTTGTATGCATTGCTTGTTTAAAGGTAGGGTAAAACGGGCGACAATAAACGTGCAACTTGTTTTGCTACAAGGCTGCAAAACGAGTTGAATAGCGATGTTGTGCGTTTTACCACCCACGAAAAAACCGTACAACCTTTTTTGTTGCAAGACACGTTCCAAGGTAATAATAATAATAATAATAATAATAATAATATTAATAATAATAACGGTTTAATGTCAGTACATCCATGGTATGGCTCTTCGCCTGATATAAAAGTAAAATAAGGAAATTAACATAAATCTGACTAGGATTATGAAGGCCAAGTCGGTATCCTTGCAGACAGCATTTTTATCACAGTCATGCTTCTTGGTAGAGCATTCATTTATACCTAGGAGATAGTGATAAGTACTAATGGTAATTACATCACTGTCTTGCTAGCCTAACTTATAAGACTCTTTAATTCATTAATAATTCCAGGATTATTCTAGTCCGAGGCGTTGATCTTTTTAAAAAAGGAATTAAAGACACCATATCGTTTCCCATTTAAGGCAACAGCATCTCTCTATTTTAACCAGCAGTTAAATACATAAAAATATTTTTGTCTCAGGAGGGGTTTCAGACCCTAAGAACAAAGAAGGGCAAGGCCTCGAACTAAATAATTTTTCTCGGTTTTTTTAGCTTTAGTTTGGTCCAAAAATAAGGTGAGGCTCACCCCCTGCTACCCATGCCCCCTCGGGTACCCCAGCCTAGCCTCCCTAACCCCTCTGCCCTCCCCCTCCTCCCCCCCCCCCCCCCCCCATTTTAGCAAAATGTCTTAAAAACTTACCTTTACAATACTGGTCAGTTACAAGCTTCGTTGCTTGAAGTAAATTTTTTACTATCCTGGCCTTAAATGCAGCTGCTCCACCTTTCTTCAGATCATTTTCATTCCTTGTAAGTTTTCGTACATATCGTTCTAAAGCCCGGTCGTGTACTTATTCTTTGGACAAATCAGCGACTGTGACGTTTGCGCGCGCGTTTTCTTGTGCGTGATCATGAAAAAATCTCTAACGGAGATTGAGATTGAATGACGTTTTGGAGGCTTGCATTGGCAAAGAGTCACCGACCTACAACACATTCCGAAACAGTACTAACATCATCAGACAGAATTTGATGCTATAACGTTCTAAGCATTCAGATAAACTGCGCCGCGTCTGGGTTATGTAAGCATGCTTTAATGAATTGAAAAAGAAAGAAAGAAAGAAAAAAGAAAACTGAGAAAGCAAGAAGGCTACGTGGCTACGCGGCTAGCCCTAACACTGACACTTACCCCAACACTAAACCTAACACTAACACCAATCCTAACCCTAACCGTAACCCAAACCCAAAACCCTGGGGTATGTGGCTACGTGGCTACGCGAGGGGTAATAGCTTCGAAGTGGCCGCGTAGCCAAGTAGCCACTGTTATAGGGGCATAGCTTCGAAATGGCCGTGTATTCTGCAGTTAACACCTTTTTTAATGAGATTAGAAACATAAATTCAACCAAAGATAAAGTTGGAAGTATAAAAGTATCAAGAAGTCAACGCTAGTAATCTTAGCTTAAGGCGCACACAGGTTTGCGTTGGCAATATTGCTCATGGAAGACACCGCAATAAAGAAAATCAAAACGCAGAATTTCGCACAAAAACAATTTATTTTCTTTCTTGTTCACCAGCTCACCACTTGGTTCTGGCGAAGAAAAAAACAACTGCAGAGAAAACTTATACGTAAACTATATTCAAAGTATAGGGTACATTTTTTTTCTTTTACATGTCCGATCCGTTATAAATGTCAGGAGTAGGCTAACCGAGGTTTTTTTGTTTAATCATCCATTTTCTAGCCTCTGACTCCTATGAAGAACGATGAAATTTCTCAAAAAAAAAGAGAAATTTAGGAACTGAGGTGGCAGTCGGCAGGTTGAGTTCTTTATGCCGTAAAGACCACGCTCCAAAAAGGCATAAGTATGATGACTTGAATGCAGATATATGAAGAATGGGCCAAGCTCGTTTGATCCTTGAGACTGAAACCTAGGTTCAAACAATAGAAACATGTGATGTTAGTATTTTACATCATGGAGGAAATTTATGTCAATATAACTCTTGTAAAAACAAAATCCAATTTACCGGTTTTGCAGTTAATTGGCACAAAAGTTAAAGTCATTTGGCTTGTACATGCAGACTTAAATACGCTGACCGCTATATTGAGACATGCAATCTGCGGATGATTAAAGGTGATATCACAAGAGACGATTCGCAACTACGATTTTTAGCCCAACACAGCCTTGCAACATTGTTGCGACATTGTTTCGAATGATTACAACATTGTTCAAACATTGCACCGCTTTGTTACGCTAAAAATCGTCGTGGCGAATCGTCCTGTGTAACGTCACCTTAAGAGCTAGAATAATTTTAAAAGGATAAACCAGTGAGCAGCACCTCTGCGAACTTCTTAAGTTGTAAAAAACTTTTATTTTCTCCTACGCGTTTCGTGTGACTAGCGCACACTTCATAAGGGAGTTTTACGATACAACTAGGCGTACCTGTATATATACCTAAAACACCTACGAATTTGCGTAAAGGAACTGCAAACCTCGTGGTTATACGTCTAGGAAACAGGCGGAAAAATATTTGAAAGGTGTGACATGTTTGTAATGTTTTGGGGCCCACAATTTTCAGTGATTTTAGCTAAAACTGTGGGCCCCAAAAAAATGACTAAGTTTTGGACAAATCGTCTCTATAATACAACTGTAGTAAAGGTACCCTGGGTGCCAGAGACTTTTCTAGCGCGGTTTCCAGTTTCTGTCAAGTCTTTATAGCTTCGCCGCTCGTGAATTCGGCCTACGGCCGAAGATGTGTCGGCCTTCAGCCAACACCGAAAATTCCCGCTGCACGCGAGAAAAACCTCTGGTACCCAGGATATAGTAAAGACAGTTAGAAAGGCAAATTTGGTAGCGTCAAGGTGCTTTCAAATGAAAAAGACCTCATTTCCATTTGACGTGCGACGCTCAAAAACGCCTTTGCTTATGCTCCCTAATTATTCTCTTTTTTGCACAATATTTTTGTTAGGTAATATTTGATGAGAATTTTAATCTGAGAACAAGGAAAAAATGGCAGAGGGACTGAGTCACCACATGCTTACCCGGTGGTCTGACACATCTGCCTTTGTTGTTTCTTTTGTATCCCAAAGCAGTTTTACATCTACATTTTCCACGTTTGCATTCTTCAGTTTTTTCATCGCAGTTGCAAGCTCCTTTAACCCTAACTTAAATCCAAAATTGCATAGATTATTATTATTTTAACTTAAGAAGTACACATTTAAAAGAGGCAGCGTGGCCAAGTGGTCAGCCCGTCGGACTCGCAATCCGTTAGTTCCAGGTTCCAGTCCCGCTCTGGCCACTTGCTTGATTTGAGTTCTCGGTCGTCCCGAGTTGAAATCCTCGGATATGCTTGTAAATAGCCAACTCAGGTTGGGTTTTAAATCCTGTTATGTTGACTTTGAACAGCGAGGCGAAAGTTTGACGTCACGTTACCATAGTAGCAGTATTTCTGGATGACTACAAAACCAACGAGGACGGCGACGGCAAGGAGAACGGCAAAAAAAATATCTTTATATTAACAAACAACAACTTTGCTCGTGCATCACGCTATTTTGTACATTTCTTTGCTGTCGTTGCACCACCACGACAGGAAACTTCCTAATTTCCCGAGATCGCTTTATGGATTAGGTTAACACTACACAAAAATTGTCGCTACTGTCCCAAAGAAAATTTCGCCGAGATTTGCCATATTAAATGAAATCGAAGAAGATCGGTGAAGTTTGAAATAGTGCGAATAGACTTTTAAGTGACTTTTTCGGTTTTTTGTCATCCCAAATTTCTGCTACCATGGCAACGTGACGTAACGACTTTTCCTCTCTATTATACGTTTCTACGTATTTGAGTGGAGTGCCTGCGCATTTAATCATATACGCAATACAAGTCATAAATATATCATATTATTATTAGTGCCTGTAAACTAGCTGGATAAGCTAAGTGCACATTCTACTATGCAAGCCTTAAAACCTTTAAACACTGAATACTCTGCTGATAATCACATTTCCCTTACGACCTTTTTTAACTTTCTTTTCTGTCTTGACTAGTTTATAACCCTAGTTTATACAACAGCCATCCACTTGACAATCGTACGCCCCTTACAAGTCTGTTGGTAAAGTGGTCGATTTGTGGGAGTTTCGATCTTAGTATAAATGAAGACTCTGGTAGCAGAAGTGCAGTGTTCGCAACAATTGCATTTGGCATGGTACCCTCAATACGTAAGCTTTTGCATCCACATCGGTCAAAAATTTAAATTAAGAAAGCATTAAGGTACAAAAAACTGCAACAAGTAGCAAGAAGAAAAGCGCAAATATAAAATGACGACAGGGAAGAAGAGCTTTTACGTTTGGTATATCAATTTTTGCCGTTTTCTACGAAGAAGGTCAAATATCTAGTATATCTAAGGTTTAGGAATCGACGCACGATGAAATATAGCGAGTGCCGATCCGCTGACTGAGTTTACTCAACTCAAGCAGAAACAAACTGGTTGCCTCAATTTGAACAATACAAGAGCGTTTCCCTACCGGGAATCCAAATCATTCTTTCACTAAAAAGTGAGTTAATTTCCTCTTTGTTGTTACTATTAGGGATTGCGCATGCCTACCGACACAAATGCCCTCATCGCTCTCAGTGAATCCTGGGAGACAAGGAACACACGTGTATGAGCCTTGAGTGTTTCGGCAGCGGTCACCCGAACATTTAGCCTCGGCTGTTAAGCATTCATTGACATCTAAGAAAAATAAAGAAGAAAACAAAGAAGAAAATATTCGTTCTAGTCCCTATCATGGAAAAAGTTGGTGATGGCATAAAGTGAACTTGTTTCCTTCAGGAAACAAGTTCACTTTAAGACCTAAAAGCAAACTAAAAGAGCGCAAGGGCGCAGAAGTTTAAACGCAAAACACTGAAATACTATATTACTTTTTTGGTAAACTACTGGACACAGAATTTGGAATTCCTTGCAATGCTTATTTTCTTGATTTAATTTGTTATCCTTACCATTTGTAGTGGTGGAAAATCTGTTACAAAAAAGTTGTTACTTAGGTAAATAAACCATCCTCTCAGTTCATGTGTAGGCTCTAAGCCGGTGTACAGATAGAATACTAAAATGAAATGAAGGTATGATCGTCGCAGTGAAACGCAATTTAAGCAATTGCGTAAAGAAGCCTGAAAAAAATTCAGGACTTCAACGGGGTTTGAACCCGTGACCTCGCGATACCGGTGCGATGCTCTACCAACTGAGCTATGAAGCCACTGACGTTGGGAGCAGGTCAATTGTGGGTTCATATGTTCCCGTGAAAGAAATGAGTGTTAATGATATATGAAATGAATCATACATGAACTGCGGAAATGAAATGAAATGAAGGTATGATCGTCGCAGTGAAACGCAATTTAAGCAATTGCGTAAAGAAGCCTGAAAAAAATTCAGGACTTCTGAAATGCCGGTATGATTATATGACAATTTTGCTAACTAATAATTAATTGTTTTAAGCAACAACTTTTATTTTTTACCTTCACATTTTTTAAGGTTCTCTCCAAAGTGAACGTCTTTGTAGCCTTCTATACAAACACAGTCATAAGAGCCACTAGAAATTTTTTTGCACTTGCTATTTGATGGGCAAGTGTTTCCTCTCTCATCACATTCGTCCAATGCTGAAACAAATCGAAAAATTCAATTGTTATTCCATTATTCATTTTCATCCTAAGTGTGTGCCATTGGGACGCAGCGTGACCGAGTGGTCAAGTGTTCGCAGTGGTCCTGGTTCGACGCCCCGCTTCGACAACTGGCTGTATTTTCCCGGTAAATCTAAATGTCAAGGTCAGACCTGGGCCACTCTTGTCATCAAAGGTTAATTGAGGGTTGCAATATTATTATGAGAAATTTATCTGTTATAAGAGATTTTGCGGAGTGGGCCTCCTAGCCACGTGCTTTGAGGCCACGCCTATCTCTAGCCATTACATAAATTTAGTGCTATTATGCATGTAAGTTAACTTATTTTTGGGATTTGTAAATAAGACGAAATGTGCCGTTTACACGGTAAAGTTCGCGTCTTATTTTTCCTTGTATAAGTGGCCCAAATGTTCGGTCTTTTAAGCATGCAGCCGCAGCATGCCTCCACAGCCCATAACACTGACAACAATATCACATGCATTACGTTACAGTGTACACGCCCCGCGGTTATAAGAACGAAGCAATAGCCATCAGTGCTTGCTCTTCTTTCACAACATCTTTAGAAGACACTTACGAACACATTTGCCGTCATAGTCCAGGCGTAACCCCTTCTGACAAAGACAATCAAATCCACCCAGTCTGTTCTGACACACTCTGTCAATGGAACAGTTGTGATTCTTTTCTTTGCATTCATTGATGTCTATCAAAAATCATTAGAGAAAATAACATATCGTTAAGCTAGAGAGGGCACCCAAAGAACCTATTATCTGCATTTTAAAGGTGTTAAATTAATATAAAAGAAAAGATTTTTCTTTTCTTGTAATCAGCGGCCTCTCGTAACTTAATTTAAGCTGAATCTTTACAGCATTTTCCTCCATTTCTTTTACTGCTTAATTTCTTCTCCTCCTAGCGGGATTCTCGAAGGCCCTTTTTTTTGAGTTCTGGTTATATATGATACCATATGCGCTCTCTGATGTGTTCTGGGAGGTACTGAGAAGGCCCCGCCCAGAGGTTCAATCCCTTTAGTTACGTATCCTTTTATACACCATTTTTGACAGAAAAGGTACCCCTTCAGTGTACCTTCTACTGACAAATGGTACCCCTTTCGCAGACCTAGTAGTTTATAACTTTACATCCCTTTTAACTGCTGTAAATGCACTGTCCTGTAACTTAATTATGAATAAAACACAAAACCAGAAAGTTTTCTCGGCTCTTCGACAGCCATAATATGCATTTTTAGCCCTTCTGAGCCCTTTTAAAGACCCAAATGACAGATTTACCCACCCTTTCATATACAACAACTAGTGAAATCTCTACCCTTTCATATACAACAACTAGTGAAATCTCTACCCTTTCATATACAACAACTAGTGAAATCTCTACCCTTTCATATACAACAACTAGTGAAATCTCTACCCTTTCATATACAACAACTAGTGAAATCTCTACCCTTTCATATACAACAACTAGTGAAATCTCTACCCTTTCATATACCTGAAGCCTGAAAAAGGTACCGCTTTAGGGCGGAGCTTCGCCGTATAGTCCATTATGGGGAGTACCCCCAACCACCACCACCCCCTAAGTGATGTGCTTCAGTTCGGTTTCAATTTGAGCCATTCGGTTTGGTGGTTAAATGTGTTTAGGTCTGGTTAAAGTTAAACCCACTGATTACATTGGGGCATTCGTTGCTATTCCTAGGGTTAAACAAGTGTCTCACATTACCTTCACATTTCTGTTCTTTGTCCTTATTTACATGTCTGAAGCCTTTCATACAAACACAGCTGGGAGCTGCAATGTCCTCCTTCATACAGCTGGAGAACCGTGGACAAAAAATCCCTTTCTTCTCGCACTCATCCAAGGCTAAAATAGTTATACGAATCGAAGCACTTTTTGAATTAAATTCGGCCAGACAAATGAGGTCTCAAGCTGATCTTATGAACCAGTACTAAGTCAGAGTAAGTGCAGTAGAATAATACACTAACCAGCACACGTCGAAGGAAAAAAAGGATCAACCAAGCAAATCGTGCTCTTTCCACAGTAATTTGTTCCTTTTGGGCAGGGCTGATACTCTGCAATCATAAAAAAAGATTTGGTTCTCTTAAGGATACTGCACAAAAGTCATATATTTCGATGCCCCCCGGATCGTTTTGAGTCCTACGTTTGCCCGGGAAAGTACTCCGTATGGAGGTTCAAGCGGGAAGGCTCCGCCCGTTAGTGGTACCTTTTTCAAAGGTAGGGAAATCTGTCATTTCAGTCTGTAAAAAGGCACAGAAGGACTAACAAATGATTTTATGGCTGTAAAAAGGTCGAGAAAATGATATTTAAAAGGGACTTGTTTTGCAGTCAGCCTCTCATACGGGGAGGCTCCTCAAAAGCAATCACTCCATCACGCTACGCAAGACATCTCCAAGGCTTCTGGAGCAACGGTGCTCCCCACAAGGTGACTTCTTATAAAAGTTAATCATAATGCCCATAATGAATTATGAAAAAGAAAAAATGGCGTGGCGATTTAAGATAAAATTTCTAAGACTGACCTCGGCATTCTTTTCCAGTCCCAACTGTTTTACCTTTACAGATACATTTTCCGTTTATGCAGGTGGCGTTCACATCACAAAAACTATGAGTAGCGCAGTCAGCCACGGGTTCTGAAATATAAAGGTGTTAAGGCCTGCATGACATACATGTATAGATTTAAACTGGGCTGAGCTCTTCTTTCACCTCTCTACATGAAAAATTACATGAGTAACCAATGTACTGAGAGTGAGAGATCTGAACAGCAGAGTAATATCTAAATTATCTCTGAAGTATAGTATTGAAGGAACCGCAATAATCTTTTTTTTTTTCGGTGGGGCGGGGATCTACGCTTGAATTCATGTTACACTGAGACAAATCCACAATTAGCTTAGTGCTTTTTACGCCAAAGGAGCAAAAACGGATTTCATCTCTGTTCATAGATTGGCCATTGAGCCCGAGTTGAATGCCGAGTTTTGCCTTTTTTGCTAATAGGCATTTGTCTATCAAATAGGACAATGAAAACAGAAGAAGAAGAAGAAAACAAGAGAGAAAAAAGTAACGTCATCAAGACGGCTGACTTATTCCCGGCTAGTCATCCGTATCCTGTTTCAAACCCAGTTGAACAGGGTTTAACTTGAGTGCACACTGAGTTTCGCGACTCGCGCGCTTCGCACAAGAGTAACTTGAGCGCAACACCGAGTACCGCGAGGGGTTGCGAGACACGTATTTCTAGTAGCATAAACAATTTAATCCTGAATATCATGATTTCTCGGCCAATAAAAACGTATTCTTAAGAAAGACACATCATATGTTTATTACCGTTACGCAGATTATTCATTGGTATTAATTTTCGTACCAGGCTTGCACGTTCCTCCATTCCCGACGAGACCAGTTTTACATTTGCATTTTTCATATTCGCAGAAAGAATATGAAGGGCAGTGAGAATCCTTAAAGCATTTAGTACCTCCAAGTTTTCCGACTGAAAAACAAACAAAACAATAATTCTAGGAGAAAAATCACTCGATGGGTAAATAATATGATCAAATCTAAAAATTAGCAAAATCAGGTATGGACAAACCTTTTGATGGACAAATTATGGGCTTACAGTAAAAAGTAATTTTTCCATCGAAAATCACGTGATAAAACGGTCCAAGTGTATGATAAAAACGTAATATTAGAAATCCTGTAAGAATAATTTTGACAATGATGATGACAATGATAGGACAAAACATACACTCCCACTATCGAACTCCGGAACGCGTGTATCTGGCGTCAAGATAATACGCGGCTCTTGTGTTACTAGTTTGCACGTAAAGTCATGGCGGCCATGTTGATGGCCACCTTGTCACTTGGTTGCAAACCAAGAATAGGAGGTTGGTTATCAGACATTCAACAACCTCGCCCCCCAAGGAAAATCCATGGATATCAAGAGCCTGAAGGTTTAACTGTATTTCAATGAAAGTTGAAGATATTATCAATAGGCGATTTGCACGATGACGTCATTTTACTACTACTATCAGAATCCTTTGGGGTATTGCTTTCTTGTGCAAATTAGGGCCATTGTTCTTTAAACCTCACAAAGATTACCAAATTTACATATGAAAGAGAAAATGAAATGAATTCTGGTCGTAGTAGTAAAATGACGTCATCGTACAAATGACCTGTTACCGCCGGCATTGATTTCCAATAAATCAAGTGGATGATCAAGAGGAGGAACTGATCTTCAACACAGGTTAAATTTATCTCACCCACGCAAACATCACCGTTTCCATCGTAGCCATCAGGACAGTAACATTTGTTATGTTTGCACCTAGCTAACTCATGACAGTTATGTTCCAGTACGCATGCCCCGCGACCAGTTTTATCGGCTGTGGAAAAAAAAAGTCAATATTGAGTGCATTTATTATCATAATTACAACACATAATTATGCAATCTTAAAAAGGAAAGAATTTTGGCTATTTGAAGCCAAAACGGACCAGTTGCATAGAAAGATTATTACTGTATGTTTTCTCATTTCACCGTCTCTAGAAAATTGAAAAATTATAAAATAATAACAGGTCTGATAGCCACTTCAAGCTACTTCACATAATTCGGGTTTGTACGTCCACAACTTCGAAATGATTAGTGCACCGGAGCTATTTTGTTTTCGGGTATTGAGACAAAAATGCTATATTCAACGAGAAAAACTTCACCAGTTTCCTTAATATTAAATCCGGTTTTGAGATGTCTCGATGGGGTATTTTAACTGCCTGACTAGGAATTTTCAACCTTGAAAGAATACACGTAGAAATGACTTCCTCGAAATATCAATGTTATTTGCAAACTAGTAAATGGCAGTTACAGTATTTCTTAAGTTCAAAAATTGGTAGCCAGGCTGACGAAAAACCCCATCGAGCACCTTAATGAACTCTCCACTTCATCAAAGATTGCAGCTCCTAAGAAAAGCCTCTTACCTTTCGAACTCACACATTCAGGGCGATTCGCTCTGCCAATATACCCGTCATGACACTTGCAAACATGAGATGTACGTAAGTGACCATGGAGATTCAACTTTCCTTCCAAACAGAATGAATGTGCCATTTTTCCTTTTATGTGTATCCCACATGGTTCTCTTTTGTCATACATGTTGTGATGTGGGCACTTCCTCCAGTCTGTTGGAAAATAAAAACAAATTTAAAGATAGACCTATCATACCATGACAACCCTGACTACAACCTCGTTTCCAGGTCCTCTCCTACTCGGCCACCCGGGGACGGAGTAGGAGAGGACCTGGAAACGAGGTTGCTTTAAGTGTTGTTCTTTCTTAATAGGCACCTTAAGCAACAGACGTCGCCGGCCTCACGACGGCAACCGGAAACGTGACATTTCTTTTGACATGTCACTGCGCATGTACAGCACGTTGTGACATGACGTTGTCCTGAAGTCGAGAACGTGAGAACGTGAGGTTTCACGTCTCGACGAAAACGTGAGTATTTAATCTTTTGCTTGATCCCTTTTAGCTTACTTTTATGCTATTTTGATGCCGAACCATGCACAATGATTACCTTTATGCTTAAAACAATGTTTTGGAAGTATTGTTGGACTCATTTGTTTTTTTTTTACTGAAAAAACTGTTTTTCCGGCATGTCAAAGTAGCCTTTAGCGAAGAGGTTGTTTTCATTCAACGTAATGCCGCTTAGTATAATTACTTTTCTTTTCCGATTTTCTCAACGTACAACCCATAGATTGCTATAGCTTGAATAACATTGATTTATTCTGGCAAACCCTTCTTCTTGGTATTTCGTTTAACATAGAGGCTTTTTTAATCGACTTAGAGGAATTTGTATTCGAACAGTGTGTACGTCTATTTTGCAATTTTTACAAGCTGACAAACTTCGCGCTACCAAATTTTCTCGCCTGAGTTTTAGTTCTTGTACATACGAGATTGTTGCATTCTTTGCAGAATGCTCTTTACGATACTTTATCAAAATAGGAGGCAAAACGTCTGTATTTGAGCGGCCGATCAATCAAGCTCGTTCCCAGGTTCTCTCTCCTACCCGTCGAGAGACCCTGGTTGGGTTTGGTCACGTGTCTCCCAGAATCTGGGAGATTACAAACAAACGACTTGGGGGAGGGGCGGATAAGTGTGAGATTTGTCTCTACAAAGTGTAGATGTCGAGATCAGTGGAAACCTTGTCTAAAGGGTCCTGTTTTTTATAGTTCCCGGACTAGTCAAGACAAAACCTCGAACGCCGAATCCTTAGCCTGCGTAGCAAGCGTTTCCGTTTGGTTTCGGAGCAAAGAAATGCAGAATATCTGGATGTTTATCGGATGTTGCAAAGGAAATCCCGGATTCACCACTTGTGCTTTCAAAAACATTTTAGGCGGTTGTATTCATACCGAAACGCAGTAGGCTTAAATTGCCATTTCTATGTTATGGAGACCACCTTTGGAAAGCAAACGTATGTATTTTCAAAACTATGATCATGCAGTTCGAAGCGGGGCCGAAGAGACGTATCAAGCATTGGACCATATACAAGAAATCCTTTCGCTTTGGAAGGTTATCACTGGGTTATGTTGTCTGTTTTGTCTCTGTTTATACTATTTCCTGTTGTCGCGTTTTGGTCATCCTTTGCTTATGCACGTACTATATTATATTTTTTTACCTCTATTTACCACTAAAAACGATACGTTTTTTCTGTTGCCGCATCATACAAAAGGTTAGGGGTAGGAGAAAGCTGACATTTCAGATTACAGCTTTTCGTTAAGTCATTAGAGCTAAAATATTATTTTGTCCGTGAATGTAAAATGAATCCTCTGCTCTCAACGTAACTGCTTTGTTTTGTCACCGCTTGGTTTAGGTTTTGCATGTACTGATTCGGGCCGATTACCAGCCGCTGTCACCGACAAACATTGATTCTTTCAATGCAAGTTCAACGAACAGGGATTTTCCCTTCAATGCGGATAAACACGCGCTTGAGTCTTACTCAGGATGGTGGATTTTAGTATCTAATTGTTGTCATCGGTTTAATTGCGATAACAAGAGTTTTTTTATTTCTCCGCTGGTAATTCGCTTGTTTATCTGGTGATAGCTCTGTTTAGGCAGAAATTTCCCGAATTTCAGTTATAGTTGGAGGCTTAGCAAATCTGTCTTGCCCTTTCGATCATTGCGTGAACGGTGAAAACGAACCAGACAAAAAACATTGAGAGACAAAGGACTCCTCCCTCGGAATTAATTTTGTTCTGGGACCACGTGACCAAACCCAACAAGGGTCTCTCGACGGGTAGGAGAGAGAACCTGGGAACGAGGTTGCCGATCAATGTGTCGAATGAAAAACGCAGTGAGTTGAGATTCTGTTCAAAATCTATGCTTATTGTGATAAGTTGTGTGTGTAATCTTGGCAGTCCAAGGGCATCTGCCAAAACGGGCAAATCATTTTTCTCAACACGAAATTCAGCTATGCATTCTTCTTCGCTGAAATTGTCCAGTTAGAATTCGTCATTGTTGTCGTACGGAAATACTAGATTTTTATGAGACATTTACGTCGTAAAGAACGGCAAATTCATTTGCGTTTATGATTCCTTTGACACAGGAAACTAAAAGTAAATCTCGCGTTTCCTTTAAGCTGGACATAACCCCGGCGAAATGCAAAGTAATCGAAAACTTTGTGATGGATGACGAATTTGCCGCCAACTCTGCGAAAGCTCGCCAGTCGCGGCGTCACGTTTTCGCGCGCTTTGCTTAAGGATGGTAACTTGTTGTCGCGACCGCAACCTGAAGCCGTTCTAGCCCCAGTTTCTTATCGGTCGTCCCGTCACCGTCGTCAACGAAAACGTCTGTTGCTTAAGGTGCCTATTGTCATGCCAACACCTCAAAATCAGAACCATGAAATAGAAAAAGTAGAGAATCCGTTGTGGCTCCTATAATAGGGACCTTAAGCAAGGAAGACGACAACGGCAGTCAAGACGTTAGCAAAAAAATGAATTTGCGTTCTTTCAAACTTAAATGCGTCGATTCCGCTCAATATGTCAAATGCAGGCGACTTTTCCCGGAGTTGAATTCTCAACGATTTTACTAAGGTTCAAAAAGAGAAAGGAAAATTCGTCGTGATATGTTCACGTCCTCCATAAAACGGCAAATTAGGAGGTTTCGCGTCGTAGTCGTGCAATGGAAGTCGAAGAAATGTACTAAAAAGCGTGATGCACGTGCAAAGCTGTTGTTTTGATCATTAAACCTATTGTTGTGATGTGAAATAAATGAAATAATTCATTTTGAACTGCGGTTATAGATGAGAGTGAAGAATGATCATCGCAGTGAATTTTCCAATTTAAGCAATTGAAAAGAAGAAGCCTGAAAAAAAAATCAGGGCCTCAACGGGATTCGAACCTGTGACCTCCGCGTTGCTGGTGCGTTGCTCTACCAACTGAGCTATGAAGCCACACATTGGTAGAGCAACGCACCGGCAACGCGGAGGTCACGGGTTCGAATCCCGTTGAAGCCCTGATTTTTTTTCAGGCTTCTTCTTTCCAATTGCTTAAATTGGAAAATTCACTGAGATGATCATTCTTCACTCTCAAACCTATTGTTGTTGTTTTTTTTTTTTTAAGTCATCGTTGTGGTCGTCGTCGCGGTTGCTTAAGCTCCCGAATGCGCGACCGTTCTCTTTAGAACAAACGTGGCGTAAATGCGACATCATTTTCGTACGGTGACATGTGCATATAATACTTACATCTCTTTTTAATTAACAAGTAAAATTTGGAAGGCACGACTAACTTACGATCACATTTTGTTTTTCCATCTCCCACAAAGTGTCTTGTACAATGGCATTCCTTTCGAATGCATCTAGCTCTTCCCTTGAAACAATTCTCGTCGGACTCGCACTTTGCAGGCTTGGCTGTCGATAAATACACCAATACAGACTGAATGGTAAACCCCACACAGGCAGTCCAGTATGAGTGTTTAATCATACGTGTGGTATCATGTTGTGTAACTTCCCTCAAAATGGCCGTGAATATAAAGGATTTGTGATGGAATTCAAGCAATAGATTAAAAAAGATAAATACTCGCATAAATGTTCAGTAAAAATGCTTTACCTCATTTACTTAGTATGTTCTTGTTTCTTGTGTGGTTATGCGATTTAAGCGATTTCCTTTATCCCGAGTTTCCATTGATAAAAAGAGGAAAGGCCAAACACTCGCGATCTCGACAGCCCGCCGAACGAAGCCAAAAGTTTTATGTTAAAATTTCTCCTGCCAAATTCCAACTGCAAAGGTTAAACTTTCATTCTAACTCCCTTTCGAGCCAAACAATCGCATCCCTGCGAGCGAAGCCAAGCGGCAGTTTGTTTCCCCAATTAAACGGTCCAACTCTAAGATCTTCTTACAAAGTCACCACAATACGACAACCGTTGAACCCTGTCCTGTTACCAAACGATGCCTCACGGGTTACTAGAAAGAATGCAATTTGTCAATGCGAAGAGGTGACAAATTTTCTTTTCTTCCTTCCGATAGAAATGATAAAAAGTCAAGGCCACTAGTTATTTGCCGTTTCACTTTGCTATTGCTAATAGTTTCGAACTAACGAATGTTATGCGACAGATGATCCTGAATTTCTATCATCTTCATCGGAAATAAGAAAAGAAAATCTGTCTTTTCGCGTTGACAAAATGCATTCTAGTACCCCGTGATAGCCCGTGAATCATCGTTTGACAACGTGACAAGGCTGCCAAAAGATTTCAACGGTCGTGGTGTGTGGTGAATCTTTATATTCGCGGCCATTTTGAGGATTACACAATACGATATTAGACGTATTAACGATTAGACATTCATACTGAACTTTGGCCGCCTGTGGTCCCAGTGGCACACTGTGTCACTGCGGACGCAAATCACGTGACTTAAGCACGTGATCTGCAACCTTTCTTCCCAGACCTCACAAGGTGAGGGTGGGTTTATAAGTCCGCGTGCGCGGTCAGCTAGTGTTATGAGAGAAATTGAGGCCTGGCTCCGCATTGAGGAGAAAAAATCGGCGAGGGCGAAAAAAAAAATCGGCTGAGCGAAGCGAAGCGAGAGGTAGTCTGGTGAGGGGAAAGGGTGCTCTCTTTCCCCCTCCCCAATCCACCGCTCAGCTGGCTTCGCTCACCGATATTTTTCCTATTTGACCCCGTTTTTTGCCTTTTCCCCACTGTGGAGCCTGGTTCCAGGCTCAAGAGAAATTTAATCCATATTATTTCTGGCAATTTTAACATTGAAATTATGAATATATGTGAACTGCGGAGTGAAGAATTATTTAAAGGAAGATCATCGCAGTTATATACGCAACTTATGCACTTGAGAAAAGAAAGCCTGAAAAAAACTCAGGCTTGTACGGGATTCGAACCCTTGACCTCTGCCTTCCCGGTGCAGCGCTGCATTGTCAGTATTGGAATGGCACTTCAAGTTTTGTCAAAGGCGCGTAACTAGGCTCCAGGCTTTTACCGAGCAAACTGTGCAAAAACTTTCACGGCGGGATTTTAAACAAGTCCGCGTAAAAGTGGAACCATAATGATTAAAAATTTTCACTCACTTCTGATCTCTGAGGTCAAAAACTTGCACGCTTTTCCTTTTAAAACTTGCACGGTTCCACGTTTACCGTTTTGAAAGGCGGTTCCGTGAAAGTTTTTTGTCCATTCAAAAATTTATGATATCATGATCTCATTTATAGTTAATATAATAGTATATGTAAATTGCATTTCATAAGGTAGTCATATCTTTAACTTACGATATTCAGCTGGCTTGTATGAATATCCCTTCAAAACGCTTAAATCAGCTATGAGTGACGAAAGAAATATTAGCAAACCGAAGAAACTTCTAGCTAGCTTATTTTCCGTAAAGCTTAATCCCTTCCTTGAATCTAGCCGTCTATTCAGAAGCAACAAAATTCTGATCTTCAGTTAAAACAAAACCGACTGAACCCTTCAAGACTTAAGTTACATCAAAATGGCAGTACGTGAATGGAGTAAAGTACTGTCTAACCTATACACTTTAGTCCGTCTCCTTTATATCCTGGTTTACAAAGGCAAGAGAAGGCCAAGGCGGTATCCTTGCAGACAGCATTTTTATCGCAGTCATGCTTCTTGGTAGAGCATTCATTTATACCTAGGAGATAGTGATAGGTACTGATGGTAATTACATCACTGTCTTCCTAGCCTAACTTATAAGACTCTTTAATTCATTAATCATTCCAGGATTATTCTAGTCTCAGGCGTTGATCTTTAAAAAGGAATTAAAGACACCATATCGTTTCCCATTTAAGGCAACAGCATCTCTCTTTATTTTAACCAGCAGTTAAATACATAAAAATATTTTTGTCTCAGGAGGGGTTTCAGACCATAAGAACAAAGGAGGGCGAGGCCTGGAACTGAATAATTTTTCTCGGTTTTTTTAGCTTTAGTTTGGTCCAAAAATAAGGTGAGGCTCATCCCCTGCTGCCCATGCCCCCTCGGGTACCCCAGCCTAGCCCCCTAACCCCTCTGCCCTCCCCCTTCGCCCGCCCATTTTAGCAAAGTGTCTTGAAAACTTACCTTTACAACTCTGTTCAGTTACAAGCTTCGTTACTTGAAGTACTTTTTCTACTATCCTGGCCTTCATTGCAGCTACTCCACCTTTCTTTAGATCATTTTCATTCTCTGTAAGTTTTCGTTGATAGTTTTCCTGCTCCAATCTGCAGTTTTTATTAGCCGAGTCCCGGGAAATATCTAAAAACGGATTAGGCGATCTTTTATCTTCTTCTCAATTACCGTATCTCAATCGCAATAAATGACGTAATCTGGGTAACTGAGCACTTACGCCACCCAAAGGCACAATTTTGCCTTACACAAGAAGGCAAGGGTACGTTGTCAGTTACTCAGAAACCTTTGAGAATTAATCCGGTGTTAAACTCGGTCGCAACCACGCAATGAAATAAGCACACACTCGGAATCGAACACTTAGTTCAAAAACAAAATGATTTGCTTTAATTGAAAAGAGGCCATTTGGTCCTTAACGAAGAAAAAAAATAAGGAGACAAGAAAGAAAAGCTAATCGAATCATTACACTTGACGGTAAAAATAGCAAGAAGGTCGAATTATAACATTGATCAGAACACGTCGCGTAAACAAAATCACCGGTCGCCGAAACCACAAAGCGGCTCCATCTTCATTCGCAGTTCAATTCAGCATTTCACTTTCGAAGACCGAAGGGCAATTTTGCTGTTTAAGGTAAAGATTAAGCTTATCGAAATGTTTAAACTACTCGAAAGAATGCCAGGGATGCTATCCGCTGAATATCAAGCGATAATGCCCCTAAAATTTTTCATAATTATACATAATTATGCGAATGTTTAGACAATCAACCAATCAAAATCACTACCCGGTTTTGGGGTAGTGAGTGACATCACTGGACGGCATTAACGGCCGGTCGATTCAGACGTTATTGAGAGGAGAAAACGACTCGAAGCAATCGGATGAATTTCAGGCTAGAAAGACTGATTGTACAGTCGGCAATATATATATATTTTTAGATTGAAGACTTACGATCTTTCTTTTCGTTATTCCCCAATGCCGAATTACTTATGAAAAAAACAATCCACAGCAACATGACAATCCATTTGATGACAGTTCCCATTTCAGGGATATTTTCTACACTGTCAAGCTCTTGAATCGGTTGAGGAAATCAAAAAGTTCTCGATTTAACTTTCTTTCCATTCTATTTTCAATTATCTTTTGTTTCGTGCTAATTGATAAACCTGGTGCGTAACTTAAATTGAAATCGTCGTTTTCGATCGATCCATGGTACCTGGTTTTTTTTTCGTGCTTTATTGTTCGATTTACTAAAACTAGTTAGCAAAGGATAATATTTTATCATTTGCCATTTGCCATTTGCCATTTTTCTGCCTCATTGTCTTCCACCCCTTAAAAAATAGACCAGATCTGATCTATAACGCAGAAAATATCGCAAATAATGGCGTTACTTCCGATTGCCCCCAAATTTGGCCCACAGGAAGTTAATAGGCTGAGCCAAATATGGGCCTAGTTTCCAGCCCCCAGGTAGTTTGAGCTTTACACAACGATCTTTCAAACTCTGGATAAATTGGCCGTGCGCCGTGAGAGGTTTTTGTGACTTCTTTTGCGAAGAATGAAAGCTTGTATCGACGAATTTCAACCAAATACAAGTCAAGCAAATTATTTTGAAGGATTTTGGAGGATAACAAGGAAACAGACGGGAAAATCTAGGCAAGAAAACAGTTTGAAACTTGCGTGCCGATAGCCGACTTCGCCAAGTCTGGAGCACATGTTGTTGAAATGCAATGAATTCCTTCCCGTTTGGCCTTCGGTTCGCTTTTTGCCGTCAAATCCTTGCTTATCTTGATGAATTATATTAGTGAATTCATGTTTGCTGTTTTTAACTCGATATTTCATCGATAAACTAAAGAAATACAGCGTCTTTCTGAAGTAAACATCGAAGCAGAGAGACGCCAAGATATCACGTTTCGTTTATGCTAATTAGCATAATCCGTCATTTGCATAATCCGATTATGTCAACAAAATAAATTTCTAGAATATTTCTAGCGGAGCTCCTCGCGCGCGCGAAGCCCGCGCGTGGGCGCAGCCCCATAGCTAAGGTAATGTACCCATCCCAGAAAATTTGGTAATCACGTGACCGACCGACCGAGCGACCCACCGTCCGTCCGCACCACAGGAAAACCAATGTTCAATCTCACACTTTCTAGCTAGTTTGGGAGCCCAGGGAGCCTAGGAGAAAACTATCAATGTTGTGATCAATTGACAGCTGTCAAGACAAGGTGTATGTATGTATGTTTGTATGCATTGCTTGTTTAAAGGTAGGGTAAAACGGGCGACAGTAAACGTGCAACTTGTTTTGCTACAAGGCTGCAAAACGAGTTGAATAGCGATGTTGTGCGTTTTACCACCCACGAAAAAACCGTACAACCTTTTTTGTTGCAAGACACGTTCCAAGGTAATAATAATAATAATAATAATAATAATATTAATAATAATAACGGTTTAATATCAGTACATCCATGGTATGGCTCTTCGCCTGATATAAAAGTAA